>JARQWZ010008385.1:0-27664 GCA_033150135.1 Gobio occitaniae | reverse complement strand
TGTCACACACTGTCTGGAGCTGATTTATTTCAGGCCATCACTTTCTATACACATTGCTGCTTATTATACTCCACTCGAAATGCTCTTGTAGGTGGATCATTCCAAAAAATAATTGCATGTTTGTCAAACTCTGCTGAGCAATAAAATGTTGTTTTATATATTCCAATATTCTGTTGTCCATATGATGAAATTTGGTTACACTAATTGACATTCAGTGAATTACCATGGGCCTTTGGGCTTACTCGCATCTCCTGCAGACTTTTCAGATTGTTTTTCCTTCATTTCTTTTTCTTTCTTTCTTTCTTTCTTTCTTTCTTTCTTTCTTTCTTTCTTTCTTTCTTTCTTTCTTTCTTTCTTTCTTTCTTTCTTTCTTTCTTTCTTTCTTTCTTTCTTTTTACAATGGAAAACAAGTGCTACCAAGATTAGCTGCAGTGTGTAAACTTTTATGAGCACTCTAAAAGCTAACCAAGGTGGAGGGTTACAGCTTGTCAGAGACAATTTTCCACTTACGGACAAGTGGTGGTGAGAGCATGTGTGTGTATGGTGTGTGTGTGCAGTTTAATGTGGTAGGGTAATTGTTCAAAGTTATCCTTTTATTTTCACTCTTAGTGAAGTTATGATACAAGAAGAAAAGAAGGTGGGGGTGGAGAGAAAGAAAGGCAATAAAAAAGACTAAACTGTGCTTTGCATGGAAAATTATTTTCTGCAACATACTGTATTGGCTGTGCTGTGATTCCAGCCAAGCGCAAACCCTAACTAAATTCCACTACACTATAACAAGCATAAACAAGAAAACAAAACAAATTGGAGTACATTTTACAAGAAAATACTATTTCAGTCTATTACAAAATTTCATGTTTAATTCAATCTGTTTCTTGCAGATTCATTGTAACTTACTATCAATATTCAAGTGAATATTGTTTCTAAAAAATGGTTAACCACAACTGCTCTCCTGTTGGCTGATATTTTATAACACATTACACAATATTACTTTTCTACGTCTCCCTATGGTTCAAAGGTATAAGGGAGGTCAAAGGCTATTTGTCCTTCTCTGGTAGAAAATGAGAGGAGACAGAAGAAGAATGAAGAAGAATGAGAGCTGTAGTGACATTTACTGATGTGCCGTATGACAAAAGTGGCTGGTTGGCGAAAAAAAATATTTCAAGGCAGCAAGGGAGAGATAAAGGAATAAGATGAACGAGAGAGACAAATGAGTTGAGAGATCAAGAGGAGGCTCTGGAAAGTAAATACATCAGAAATACTAAAAGATATTGCTTTTTATTGGCTACATCTGTTTAAAGTAGCTTGTGCCATCAACTTCCTGTGGTCGAACTAATCCAGAGTGCAATATAAGAGCTTTTTAAAGGTCAAAACACACTGTGACGTTTTCTTTGTAAAATAGATTTAAAAAGCTGCCTCTTTTCATTTTCATTTTAAAAGCATATTAATATGTGGTTCAGATGAGGCAATATGTGCATATGTACTCTGATTATCTTCACTGTATGTATATGTATGATACAATGAAATATGGCATAAAACACAACCCTGTCTCTTTTTGTTAAATGTCAGTTTTAATGAGCAATAATAGCCATTATGAAAGTATAAAGTATAAGAAGTTTACACAATATGAAAATAAAGACAAGCAAACAATTCAATAAAACCTTCAAAGTCAGCGCTCTAGTAAAGGTATATAAATATATTAACTTTGCCCTCAACCAAAACGATCTGCCCGGGAACAAATAATAGATCATCAACTGGATCTCACCACTCCAAAAATGTCTGAGCAAATTTTAAAATAGGCATTATCTTTATAAATAAACTGCAGATTTGAGCTTTAAACAACTAGGCCTACATTCTAACCTGTAAAACTATATTTTGTGACACAATGGCAATGGCAAATGATGGTTTTCTCCTCCGCCATTGACATTTGCTGGTTGGTGCGAGATGCATTCTGAGATGCCTGGCTGTCTCAACTTCACACAAGACAAACGGCTTTCCATGAGGACAGTTTAACCCTCAAATAGTGGAGTATGGCAGAATTCGGCCAGGTGGAAGTGGACTTGAGAAGTGGACTCTGAGGAGTCAACTCACTGTCCCCTTTGGTTCTCTTTCTATCCTCCAGCACCTCTGAGGCTGGACGTGGCCAAGACTGCATCTGTACACCTTTCCCCCAATCGCTCTGCTCCTGTGAGTTCTGGCGAGGGTTCCTCAGGAGGAGTTGCGATCGATTCGCGTAGCCCCATTCTGGCCGCTCTTAGTATGGTTTGTGGACCAGGGGGCGTATTACAGAAACGTTCTATCTTAGGTCTTAACTTAAGATATGATAAGTTAATTTTGTATTTTTCACAATTTCGTATATAACAGAAGCAAATCTTAACTTGATTTAGGATTCTTATCCTATCATACAAATTCTCATCTTATCTGTAGTTGGGAAATCTTAAACCGCTCCATCGAGTTCGGTAATCAACTGTCAGGTCTGTTACAAAGCAACCAACAACACGCAAACTTCTTCTGAGGTAAACTTAAAATCAAAACGGAGAAATAAAGGCATGCTTTTAATTTCAGTGTGGCAGAGATTGACATTTTGATAAGCTCCGTTGAAAAGTTCAAGCCTGTTTTATAAATCACCTTTTGCAAAAAAAAAAAAATAATTTGAAGGCTGACCGGTAATGCTCCGTGATGGCTCGTTGGCCTCTGTAAGGTTGGTCGCAATTCCTCAAATAACTGCAAAATCATGTGTCGGGGGAGTCTGTAATTATTTACAAGCATTTTATCATCAAAGCACAGCACAATCCTCTGGGTCCTCCAAAAGTCTCTCCACCATCAAATGTCGTTGCTCTTTGTCTTGTATAATCAATAAATGTAACGCCATTCTCAAGAAAAAAAGGCTTTTTATACTGTGATTTTTACCACTGGATTTCAAAAATGGTTTGAAGTTAGGACACCAGTGGGGTTGTCATAAAGTTAAGACAGCTTTTAGGATTTTTTATTGAGTTAGGATGCTTCTGTAATACCCGTTTCCTATCCAGTTTCTTCAAGAGCGTTTCTCAGCTGGACTGACTCCTGCTACCTGGAGTCAAATCCTCTTACAACACTTACAGCCTCTGACAATTACTGCAGGCAACCCCCATGGCCGCATGTGTGCTCTGAGCTCTCTCTCTCTCTGTTATCAGTTCATTAGAAAGTAATACCCATAAAATAGTGCAAAAAGTGAAAGTGTGTTTTTGGGTTCATTCACTTTGCTCAGTACTCAACGTACACAGATACGAAAACCGCACACACACTCAAAGAAATGCTCACAAGCAAGCAAATGCTCATAGACACACTTTAGTTAGGCTTATTCTTCATAATCCCTGAGTGCAGACAGAAGAATACTTTCGCTGCACCGGAGCAGCTATTTGCTGTCTGTTAAATCTCTGAGAAAAAGGTTACACCGCTAATACAGTCATAACAGCAGTGCTGACGGCATATTCTTCACTACAACCACTAAAGTTATCAGGTTCTTCCAGGGCCCAGCATTTCATCTTTAGGATGAATGCATTTCATAACACTCTCATTGAGAGCCACAGCAAACAGTGTGCAAATGGGATGCATTATTACGCAAGAAGACCAATGAAGAGAGGAGATACTTTATAGAACATTTGTCTTCTCTATTTCTGGACTGATCCTAGACCAGTGTTTCTAAATTGCTTATTTGTTTAGAAGTATTATATAGAAAAGTTTTAAACTGCTCCCAGTACAGCAATTAGGATGATGATTGTGTTAAATGAAGGGTGTTTATGTTTTGTCAGCCTAATGTAGCTCTGTGACTAAAGGGATATTAAAGGAAGAAGGGAGAGGGAGAGAGGTGGAGAGAGCGAGAGCTGGGCAAACAGGCTCTGAAAACTGTTATCAGCCCAAGGTCACAACGTACAAACTCAAACCCACACACACACAGAGAAGATCCAGAACTCACCTTCAACACAATAATTTCTCATTGTGTATCAGTGTGTGTGAACTGGCACAAAATCACAAACAAAACAAGGGTGGCAGCAGCCTGCTGGAACCTAGCCACTGCCTCTCCATGTGCCTGCTGGATCATTCCAGCACCTGCTGTGCCAACAACCCTGGCATGTACAGATGTCCTCTAGTATGAGCCCACCTACTGGACCTTCCTCTGGTTCCCTAATCACTCTGAATTGCAGAGGAAGAAATAATGAGCAGTAATGTTTGTCTGAAACATTATCTGATCTAAAATAAGTATCTGAGATAAGATGCTATTAACATGCAGTTGCAGAGCTGATATCCAAAAGTGCCTCAGAGCAAATAACACTATACTGTCAATCAGACAAGCCAACAGAAACCAGGGGCATCCTTAAAAAGATAAGCAAATATTCCTATTTTATATATGTTTTCACATCCACCATTCTGGAAAGGTCAAGATCCACCCACTAATGCATGCAAGTGAATTGACAGATGTATTTTTCAACAGTAACAGCTCCTTCTTCACATTTGGAACTCTAAAATTAATCTGAGTATTGGTAAAACATTCTTATAGTGTTTATTGATCATAACAGTACATCCTGAATACTTAAAACGTAGATGGAGAAAAGCAATGGTAGTATGATAAAAAATGTAAAAATAAATAAAAGTGAATGTAACAAATGTCCCCAAATTTGCTTCATAAAACAATACAATTCAAAACATGACAAAACATTTAAAAGGGAATTCCATTTAAATATTATTATTTTAAGTCCACCTATACTGTATAATAAATTTGTGATATAATAATAATATTGTGTGTTGATTTTACTTGCTGTCTGACTTTATAGACATCTAAAAGAAGGTTACAGTTCTCAAGATATTTATTTATTTTCCAAAAGAGAGAGTAGCTCTAAAAGCAATTAGATTAGATCTCATGTAATTAGATTATAATCTATGTTGTAGAGTTATTTTACGGTCAGCTGTTCGTGGTATTATAAAAAAGAGGAAGCAATTGGGAACAAAAGCAACTCAGCCACGAAGTGGTAGGCCACGTAAAATCACAGAGAGGGGTCAGTGCATGCTTATTTCACAGTGCGCAGAAGTCGCCAACTTTCTGCAGAGTCAATAGCCTCTAAACTTCGTGTGGCCTTCAGATTAGCTCAAGAACAGTGTGTAAAGAGCTTCATGGCCCCTCAGTTCCAGTGAAAGTAACTCTTAATGCTTCAGCATAGCAAGACATTTTGGACAATTCCATGTTCCCAACTTTGTGGGAACAGTTTGGGGATGGCCCCTTCTTGTTCCAACATTGCTGCGCACCAGTGCACAAAACAAGGTCCATAAAGACATGGATGATGTAATGCTGGGTACAACAAAAGCAGGATGAGGCGCAGATATCCACATGCAGATTTGGTTTATTAACAAACATGGGTAAAGACAGAGATAGAAAACACCAGGAAATCAGGAACAAGAGCATCTACAGTGAAACATCGACTGACACAGGACAGGGTAATCACAGTGGTATAATGCTGCCTTCACGTGCTATCGGAAATTTGGTCATTCCGACTTCTGAAGTCGTGATTACGAGCTCATTGCATTCAAGTTTCAAAATGTGAGGGCGTTCATGTGCAATTTTTACCTAGGAAACTCGTATTTACGATATTTCCGGGAAAACGTGAAGGCAGCATAAATACACACAGGGAAACAAGGTTAACAAGATAACAAGAGGGAGTGGCTAAATGGGAAACACCTGGGAGAACTAATCAGCATGAAAAGCTACAAAGGACAACAAAACATGACAAGACAGGAAATAACAAGAGTCCTCACAAGACAGGGAAACACAGTCTGGAATCATGACAGATGAGCGAGTTTGGTGTGGAGGAACTTGATTGGCCTCCTGACCTCAAGCCGATAGAACACCTTTGGGATGAATTAGAGCAGAGACTGCGAGACAGGACTTCTTGTCCAACATCAGTGTCTGACCTCCCAAATGCGCTTCTAGAAGAATGGCCAAAAGTTCCCATAAACACACTCCTGAACCTTGTAGAAAGCCTTCCCATAAGAGTTGAAGCTGTTATAGCTGCAAAGGGTGGGACAACTTCATATTAAACCCTACGGATTAAGAATGTGATGTCATTAAATTTCATGTGCATGTAAAGGCAGACGTCCCAAAACTTTTGTCAATATAGTTTTATATATATATATATATATATAGATCACATATCACACACACACACACACACACACACACACACACACACACACACACACACACACACACACACACACACACACACACACACACACACACACACACACACACACACACACACACACACACACACACACACACACACACACACACACACACACACACACACACACACACACACACACACACTAAAGCATTAACCAGAAATGCATGCCATTCCAAGATGGTGAATGGTTGGGGTGAAGGGATGAGGCGAGGACTCAATATGCAGAAATAATGATTTTTTTTATTAATGATAAAATAAAAACAACAACAACAACAAAAACTACCCCGTGGAGGAAAACATGACCGACTTGACTTAACATGAAAGCCTGCGGCAGATTAAAACATGAGCCGCATGCGACACAACACAAAACAACGCGAAAGCACGCGGCTGACGTAAACACAAACAGCCTGCTACACAGAACACAACACACACGGACAGAAGAGCGTATGGCCCGAGCAAACTCGAAACCAAGCCTTGTGCTCAAACAAAGTAAGACACCAACACGCAGCGAATGAGCAAACTAATAAGCCACGTGTTTACACAGCAGATGTAAACACGAACCACGTGCTACACAGAACACAACACACGCGGACAGACGAGTGTACGACCCTAGCAAACTCGAAACCACACACTCACACAAACAAGACAGAGTGCATAGGAATGAGTGAATGCTCATTCTTTGCGCTCACAACAGAAGACAAACACACAGAGCATCAATGTCCGAATCCCGGCACAGAACCGAAACCGAACTAGGCCGAAGTGCCATGATTCGAACACCACTGCACACCAAACAACTCACGTGGACAGATGAGTGCACACACTCACCATGACATGACAAGACAATAGCAGTGTCAGAGTTCTGTCACCAAAACCAAGAATAAACAGACCGAAGTGACAGAAACCTGACACTTATACATATCATTTATTAACGTCTATGATCCCAATTCCCTGGCTACAGTGAAAACTAGAAGAATGCTGTTATAATCCACAGAGGTGAATGCTGCAAGTGCTTGCAGTGTAGATTTTGTAGTTTTGTACCATCACATCGACACCGTAAGGGTCTGCAGCTGTTATAAAACATTCTTTACAACAACCACCTGCCTGAAAGAGTAAATGCAGCCAGCTGATCTGGCACTAAAATATGAACAGAATGGGCATCAATTGAACAAGTGAGTGCTGACTTGGGCTTTAATGTTTAATCTGGTTATTCTGTCAAGGCTATTCCTTTTTTCCCCCTAGAGCCTCACATTGTTTGTTTGGTTGTCTGATGCCTTAGCTGGCAGAGTAAGCAGCAGGCCAAGATTTGTGAAGAGCTTATAAATAATATTTCACCAAGTATCGCTGTTAACAGCATGTCTCCTGCAAGACATGTACGGCTGTCACAGCTAATGCTACAGCTAAAACAACTGCTATACCAACATCAAACTATACAAATGTAAGACATTTTAGATGGTTATTCAATATCAAATTAAATCATTGATCAACTTGTCTATACAGAGCGACACATCAATAATACTGTACGCCAATCAAACCTCATTGCCATGTCACAAGTCCTTTTAGAAGCATGCAACTTATAGAACGCATTGACTATTACTGTATATTCAAATTTCTTCTATTGTGTTCCACAGAAGAAGAAAAGTTATACAGGTTTGGAATGATGAGAGTGAGTAAACAGAATCTTCAGTTTTAGATAAACTATTCCCATAACTCATTGGAATTTAGAGAAATTAAGTATTTTGCTTAAATGTTGTCCTGCTATACAGTAAGCAGGAGGAATGGAGATAATTTAATCACTCAAATTGGCAATATATATTTTAATCCATGACACGAGCCCATGTGAGAGAAGTGAGGGATCTATTAACCAGAACGAAATTACTGTTGACCATGACATATCACAACTGAAGAAGCTTCAAATCCACTCAGACCATTTATAACCCTAGATATGTGAATTTAGAGACATCATGCAAGAACACAATTGTTATTTTGAACAGATAATTCTCTTAAGCGTGACCACTAATCTAATATTTTAACTTATTCGTTTCCTGACATGCTGCGTTACCATGCCAGAGACTGTGAGAGTGTGTAAGAGCATGTGTTTGTGTGTCAGCTGCACCAGAAGCTACTGAGGATTCCCCATTAAAAGAGGGATCAAGTTCTCTTTCCTTTATACGACAGAAGCCCTTACACACACACAGAGAGAGAGAGAGAGAGAGAGAGAGAGAGAGAGAGAGAGAGAGAGAGAGAGAGAGAGAGAGAGAGAGAGAGAAAGAGAAAGAGAAAAACACGTGTCCAGTGTCTCTCTAAAGAGAAATTTAGATCTGTTATAAGTGAACAGGTGCACCATGATCAACAACCAACAGCAAAGGCCGGGCAGATACCGGCTTAACACACAAATCTCATAATGAAAACATGAACAAACATGAAAACAGTCAACATAGTAATGTCATTTTATTTGCAGGATTGCAGATGACAAAGCACATATTCGCCACAGTTCACAGAAATAAAGTTTCTGTGCACTAAGATATATTCACTTCTTCATTTTCAGTGCTGGAGCATTTTTAGATGTTTTGACCCAAAGTTGAAAACCTTTTAGTAGATGAGCTGAGACAATGTTCCTGAGTGCTTGCAGACATGAGCGCGAGACAGACAAGTGAAGCGAACTGCTAGTGGATGAAAGAGAGTGCCTTGTGGCATAAGGAATGGAAAAGAGAGAAACTAAGTGTTCATCTATGTGTGTGTGCAAGTAGACTGCTATTGCACCTGAGGAGGAAAAATGTTGTCTTGTGCTTATAGACGTGTGTGGGTGTTGCATAATACAAATCCATTTTGTTATAGAAGGAAGTGTATATTTCAGTGTGTGTGCTTCAATGTGTGTGTGTTTGTGTGTGTGTATGCATGTGTTTAAAGGAGCGACGGAGAAAAATAGTCATAAATGCAGGTTGTTTTGTGTGAGTGTGTGTTTACTACTGATAGCATTTGTGCATTTTCTTTGCTCAATGAGGTTGCTGTAAATGGTTTATTTGACATAAACAGTGCCGCCGCTCCCATCACGCGCAGCACGTGTGAGCACGCAGCAAGAAAATGCTCTCCTCATTTTTAATAGGAATGAAAGCGAGGCTGTGATGGATAGACATACAGTACATCTCTTCAGTGGGTTGTACTGTTTTTTTAATGCGTTTTTGGATTGTTCAGCTGACGAACTTTCAGCTCCTCAATATGAGCTGTGTAAAAAAATCTAAAAAAGTTAGGAGATTTATACAGCTTTTTACAGCGGATGCCATTGAAAACATGGTAAGTCTATCCTGTGTCTGATGTCTGAAACACATTGTCTGATGTCTGAAACACATATATCACTTGATCCTGTTACAAAATCTGTGTAGGTACATTTTCTCACCCCACACAAGAAATTCTAGACTGTGATTTGAAATCTGACTGGATTTTGCCCATGAAAATTTGCCAAACAACGGTAGTAAATGTGATCACACTTTTAGTCTGAAACATGCAGAACAGTATGCAAGTTATAAGATAATTTTTCACTCAAAAAGCAGCTGCAACAATAAATCTATTCATGGTTGTGTTAAAACCAGTTGGCTTGTGTCAACTGAGTTTGAGACCCCTGGTCAAAAATTAAAAACATTATTTTGACGTTATTGCATATTTAAAGAAAACTCTGTACAAATAAATTAATGTTCAATCAAATTCACAGTTGAATGCGATTCAGCAAAACTCAGCTTTTTTCTCAGTAACATTCCTCAACTTTTTCATCTAACTGAACTTAATTTCTAATCAACTGAAAGTCAGCATAACAACCTTCAACCTTTATGTAACAACACATTTTTCTGTAGTTATGCTTCACACAAACCTTCTAAAGCACCAGCTCAGCTGATGAGGAGTAAATAAAACTACAACACAAATCATGGGTCATGAGATCTTATGATTGAATGCAAAAGTCACTACTGCACCAAAGAAATGTGTCCTCTATTTGCCCACCACGTTGGTGCCTGTGGGGCAGCTGAGCAAACAAACACTTATTTCATGCTTGAACACATTTAAGCCACTGGACATTTAAAAAAGAAAGAAAAAAAAAGAGAAAATACAAAATGAAAAGAAATAAAACTGTTTGTATGTGTGTATGAAAAGCAGTATGTGTGGACGAGGAGAGTATAAAGTTCATTCTAAGTTTCACAAGCTCCTGCAAGCACAAATAATATATATTTTAATCACAATAATATATTTATTAGCACAAAATCACTTACAGTCAGCATTGTACTGTTTTTCACCAAAAATGTCATGATTTATTAGTTTTGTGATCATTTCCCATCATCTCTCTTACCTTCATTTTATCACCGAATTAATCTTTTTTACATTTTAGTTTCAATGAAAAATCATTTTACTGGAAAGGACATTTTAAATTCTGTCTTTTTAGTACAAAGGATTCTTTTATTTGAAACTATCAAGGGAATTTTGATTCCTCATGATATATGACCCTTTTAAATGCATCCTCCACACATGACTCTGCATATCTACGTGTACTTTAAATGGTGAATGAAAGACTATTCATCCCATCAAAGAAAGGTTCTTTGACTGGGCTAGTCCTCAGTGATTCCTCAGTGCGTCGTTTTCAGGAAACTGAAAAAAATGACATTACAATTAACTACAGTATTACTTGTCATACCAGTCACATATTGTGATATTCTATGGTTTATTATTTGACGTTCATGACCAACAGATGCATCTGTCTTTATGTCAGGCTTGAAAATGTGTGTGTGCATGTATTCATATGAGTTGTGTGGGCAGCTGAGAGGGCTCAAGATGGCCACAGATGTTATTACTGCCTAAGGGTCTCTATCTCCCTTTGTCAGTCTTTTTCTCTCTTCTTAACAGACAGCCACACAGTAGCACAATTATAGACAGCATATTCCTCCATGACACGTGCATACAGCACACACACACACACACACACACACACACACACACACACACACACACACACACACACACACACACACACACACACACACACACACACACACACACACACACACACACACACACACACACACACACACACACACAGGCACATGTTGTGTTTCATGTTTTATGGGTCCATAGACATAATGATTTTTATACTTAGCAAACTGTATATTCTATCCCCTAACACTAACATTCGCCCTAAACACAACTCTGACAGAAAACTTAATGCATTTTTAGATTTTCAACAACAAAAACAAAAATACTATGATCTATAGCTGTTTTCTCAAAAATTACTGGTATTAAAATCCTTGTGGGATCATTTGGTCCCCACAACATAGAGTTTACCAGGACCACACACACACACACACACACACAATGATTCCTGCCATACAAGTCTGCTTATTAAAGCCAATAAACAGACACACACTCACCATTTTTTTTTACAATGCCCTTTATTAAATTGAAGTATATTTTGCTTCATAGGCCATTTCATTAGGCTTAATGTTCTTTTCACTCCCAATAACTCAATCATGGGAGGTGAGTATGTGACATTGAGGCTGTTTTTTTTTTATGCATACAGTATTCACCAAAGCCTCTCCCCCTCACATACACATACAATGTTCAATTTCTCCATTTAAGAGCCACTTTAGCTCACATCCCATAGTGCATTTACATAACAGCCCATTCAAATGCAATGACAGCCAAAATCTGAGTGACATTTTCAAAACTGTCTCCCTCATAGCAAACAATCACGAATAATAGAGGGTTGCTAAGCACACATATACACACCCACTAACACCAACACTCACAGACACAAACACATGCTCAAATATATGCGCTGATGCAATTCTGCATTGATAGAAGGAGATAAGGATAGCCCTCATATTTTGATAATAAAGTGTAATGGCTAACTGATGAGTGAGTCATATTGATTGTTTTTGGAGGGAAAAACAAAAGTGTAAAATTATAAAAGGACAAAGCAGGTAGAGAAGGAGAGGGAGACAGATTAAAAGGTAGAACATTTTAAAGAAAACTATGTGCATACTCCAAAGGGTTTAGGAAAGACAACCATTTGAGTTGAAGTAAGTTTTCTTCATGGTTTGGGCTCAGCTTTTCAGTTATCTGAATAATCGTTTATCTGGAATTAATTTTCTGTCCGAAAGTTTAAAACACACCAAACAAAGTGTGCCGATCCACATTTGAACAAATAAAATCAAGGTTACAAATCACCTTTAACCTATGATTGTTTGCACACTTAAATTACTATAATTACCTGTGCTGGTACCTTTGTGCTGAACACTCAAGTTTGTATTTTTTAGGTAGTGTAAAGTACACTGTTCACACCGCCAGCAACTTTGTCGCTGCAAGTCGCTTGGCGGTTAGGTTGCTAATTGGCATTCCTACTAATGGTTGCCTAGTAACTTTTTAAATTACATTCATGGATTTCTTTCCATGTTGTTGACAGAAAACGGATTTGATTTCCACAACAACCCTCAATATTACAAGTAAATCACTCGCATATGCAACCAAATTTCACAAGAGGTTACTAAACAATGTCTTTAATTAGACAATGGCTAGTAAATTGTACGATTACAGTCGCCTGTAATATAAGTTTTGCACAGATATAAATTCATTGCCTGCCGGGCATCCTGGTTGAGAGCACCCTGTCGCTTTCTCTCACACACACATGCACTTACAGTGAGAGAAAGAGAGAGCACATGCAGGGCTATCAGTTTATAGTATCAGTATATTGGATCCGTGCATTATGTCTTAAGGTGACAGCAGCCTAATATTCCTGTTGCTGTCTGTGTTTTTAATGTTCATCAAAGAACAGGCTCACTGCAAATAAATCGCGCAATGCTTAGACTGAATACATTTTGTAAATTCAGTAAGGATTCATCTATATCTAACTACTGATTTACTATATCTAACTACTATTTTTTTGTGCTATTGTCTATTTGTTATTATTTTATTAGACTGTCTACTTTAATAGTGATTGAAAATTATATTCTCTATTTGTATTTAATATTATATTTACAAAGATTTTTTTTTCATTTGCATTGTGCTTACATTTTATGTAAAAAGTCTGGCGAGTAAAATACAAAATTTAACTAGCCAATGGTGACTCGAGCTTCAGTGTGTCCGTAGAGGGTTGCGCAATGAATAAACATTTTAGAGGATGTCTAGAGAATAAAAATTTGAAAGCAATCAGTACATAAATGTATAATATATTAAAGAAACAACGTGAGTTTTGTACATTTACATGCAGCTGAAATGCAAGCCTGGGATGTCCAATTTTTTCATGTAGTCATTGGTTTATCCTTTCAGTCACGTTTTCATTCATTCCACTCCATTGCATCATTCATGTACAGTAATAGCGGAGCATTTCTGTGCTGACTATGTGTTTCATTCAGATGTGGAGGGAACAGGGTGTCCGTTCCGGTCAGTGCGTGTTGATGTGTTTCTGAGGACAGTTGTGATTCTCTCTCATCATGCTCTGCCTGCTGGCTGCTGATATAAGCACAATGTAAGGGAACAGATCTAGAACAATCAGCTCAACAGCTCATGAAGGTAACAAACATGGAAACACATTGAGGAAATTTCCTTCTTTGGTTCAGATCCTGGGATAAATCAGTACTGCAAGCAAATAACAAATAAAATGAAGCAAATAAAGCATTAATCAAGCAAAATCACATAAGCTAATGTGCTGCACAGAATATCAACACAGCTGGGATTCAGCCATAAGCACAAGGTTGTCATGCTGATCTAACAGTATGATACTTTGTTGCAGTATGATACCACTGATACTTTAACCAAGACATTAATATAGTTTAACATTGTTGTGTCTAATGCTGTTATGACATAAATCACCAGTCCTGGAAAGCAACTTATGCAAACAAATTATAGGACTAGAACCAGTTTTCAAATTACAGGGAGGCTAGATGAGGATCCCTTCTAGTTCCAGACATAGCTCCTTAGTAATTGTTAAAAAGCAAGCTAAGGTGGGCTACTCAACTGCACATCTGTTTGTCAGCCATTCAAAGGGTGTAAGCCAATACTAAGAGTAGCAAAACATTAGAAAATAAATATTACATCACTATGAATGTTCAAATTCAAAATATTGTCCGGAACTGACTGCGGTATAACCTAAACTGAAGCTGTGGTAGCCTATCCTGAGAAAGCACTATCACTGTAACTCTCGCAACTATTCACAGTGTAAATCATTTCTGTGGGCCTAAAATGAGACATCGGGGAAGAGCAGAAGGATGGAGAGTTGCAAGAACCTGTATATAAAAAGAGAGGAGACAAAAAGGAAGATGCAAATGAGAAGTGAGAGCTAAGGAGTGAATGCAGAAAAGAGTGAAGCAAGAAACAAAAACAGAGAGAAAGAGAAATAAGAAGGATGGTAAGAGTACTCAGAAATATTGAAAGTTTCAATTCCAGAAAATAGATCAAATAAACTGCAGACGATAAAGGGCAAAAAAAAAGAAGGTAGAGGTGGAGAGGTGGAGAGCAGGAAGCAGCGTGACAGCTGTAGAGGGTTCAGTAGTGCTGGAGGTGCCCCTGCAGCTGCTGTCACATGATCACATGTTTGGCCTCCAGCCGATGACGAGGTCAGGAATATTTTTGATCTCTGCTAGTCTCATGCCATCCTTCCAGTACCTCTCTCTGTCTTAAACACACACCCTCTCTGTCTCTCTGTCCCTCCGCCTACTCTGGCTGGGTGTCTCCCTGTAATTAGGAACGAAAAAGTTGCTCTTGATTTGCAGTGCCGATCGAAAACACCAGGACAACTGCCCCTTCATGAGTGTCAGTGATCATTCTAGGGCTGCAATTCAATTATAATTGATGGTGAAAATATTTGACAATGTTTGTCCATGTTCTTCATGAGTGATGTCACTTTAAAGTTTTAAAGTAAAAAATGAACAATTTACATTTTACAAGTTACAATTTATAGTTTACAGTTTTTGGGCCAGATTTACTAAACAGGGCAAATTAGCACGAGAGCGCAATTCCAAAAAAGCGCAGATGGGAGTGGAAAGTTCAGTAGATCACGCTCAGAACTTTCCACTCCCATCTGCACTTTTTTTTAAAATTACGCTCTCACACTAATTTGCCCTGTTTAGTAAATCTGGCCCTAAGTGTCTTTAACTACGATGTACTAACACTTGGTAACCCTTTATTTTTAGGGTGACGTTACTGCATGTACTCACTAGCTATATTAATAACAGTAAATTATGCAAAATTACAAGTAACTAAACCAAACCCTAACCATAACTCTATAGTATCTACATTAGTAGTACATCAGTAGTTACTTTATATTACTCAGTACTTTTTTTGTAGTAAATACAATGTAACAACGTCACCTTAAAATAAAGTGTAACCACACTTAAATGAATCATTTGATACAATGCATTTATTCTTTTACATACATGTTTTACATTGTACTTAAATTTACATTTCTTTGAATATGTAAAAATGCAGAAAGTTCCCGTTCGAGGGAACATCGACGCTGCGCGCGCTTGTGTGTGTGCGTGTGAGGAAAAGTATGTGCAGCCACTAGTGTGTCAAGTCTCCACCCAAATCATGAAGAAATAAAGTTACTCCCAACTGCACTGTTTCAACATATTTTATAAAATCCTTTTCTCATCTGAAACCACAGCTTGATGAAAAACAAGCCAGTAATAATGCAAAGACTTCAACAGAGGGCTAATAAAAAGTGGAATTTAATGACATAAAAAACCTCAAAAACAAAGTACAAAGTATTACATAAACCAGTGGGTGTCACTTTGCTTTCATTGTCAAGTCTTCAAATATTATAAATTATGGAAATTGTGTTTGTCATATTTCAAGAATTTAACACAGTAATCACATCAGACGGTCAGAACTGCCCTTGTAAAGAATAAACTTTGTGAGCACAGGCACTAAAAACATTAGCATTGCTAACTCTAAATTAGCCCTTCCAGAAGATTTTAGAAATGCAAAACTTGTGTGACTCTGTCTGACATCCAAACACAACAGGTGTGTATGAAAAGAGAGAGATAGCAAGAGGGACAGAAAGAGGGAGGGAGAGTGTTTATGTGTATTTTGAGGGGTCTGGAACACACCCTTAACCAATGTTTTCATACTGACATTAATGGCCAAATTGGTAGGTTCTAACCGGTTTTTGGGACCACTTATTTCACATACAGACAAACAAATAAAGTAAAGTGATTCACGAGAGACACCTTTACAACAACCCAAGTATTTATGAATGTAGTAAAGCAGTTAATGTCTCCAAAATTAGATTACAGTGACACTTTCAGAAACAACTTGGCACTTTATTGCACAATAAAGGACCAATTTGTTTGTGAGACAGGAGAAACTACACTCTTAGGAGTAACTGAGACTGTTCACACCTGCTATTTCGATTGGACCAGTAGTCAAATGAGACACGTACCCGTTTACACCTGGTATTTTAATCCGTCTCTTTTGTCCACTTTCAACCACTTTTGTCCTGATTTCTTCCAGGGTCTATATGCAGATAAATGTATGTTTTTTTTTTTCCAGATCTGTTGATCTAATGGACAAAATAAGCTCACACAATTTACATATGAAAGCACCCGGACACGACAGAAAAACATACAAAGAGCAGCAGCTTTCATTTCTGCTCTGACAGCTGCAAAACCACATCAAGAAATCAGGAATGGTGAGTGAACACTGTGCAAACTTGGGTCTTCAGCTGACAAAGTTTAAATCCCGTCTAGCTAGCGCACTTCCAATAATGTTTACACATTAAATCAGTAGGCGGAGAGTAGACGTTCTTTTGTGGCTGTTCAAACACATTCGACCACATGAGCGTCTACACTACGAAAGCAATCCAATCTAATGTGTTTTCAGCTACCTCTGGAAGTGGTCGAAAGTGGACAAGCTCAAAACGTTTAGGCCCCATTTACACCTGAATTTAGCGCTGTCCACTTGTGATGCGATCGACCAAAATCCTAATACCAGGTGTAAACAGGGCCAATGTGTGAAGAACAGTGAACACATTATCGATGACTGAGTACAAACAGGCTCATACATCTTTATTATTTGAAGGGTCACCAGTGGCAGACCTACTAATCTTAGAATGATACTAATATTAGTAGAAATGTAGTCATTATGAAGTATATAGTGGTATTGTTTTTATTTACATGGGTTCAAATTATGACCACATTTTTTACATGGGTTCAAATTATGACCTTTTTTGGTAAATGTGTATATACATTTTAGTTTGTTTGTTTATTATACATAAATGTTAAGTAATATATTTTTTGATAGCAACTTTAACCCTTAAATGCATGACTGTTTCGCCAAACATTCTTACATATTCGGGTCTTTAGTGACCCGGATCTATATCTAACATGGATGGATCTCTACCTGTCGTGATAATATATAAAACTCCTGGTATTAGAGTAACAATTACAGAAGGATAAAATAAAACATATTTCGCTACCTTTTGGAGCTTGGAAGGGTTCAGTTTGAGCAGATGTTTTATACCATCATCACTGTCCTCGTCAGAGCTCATTTCCCAGTGCATTCAGCATCTGGCTCATATTCGCAATCTCACGCATATTCTCAAAACTCATTTTCAACGTCTTCAAAATCAATATTTTGATCATTGACAGCTTCCTTCACCAGATCCACCTTCAGGTGACAGTGACAGTAATATTTGAATGTGTTCAGTACTTGCTCTGCAGTAAATCGCTGAGCTAATTCAAGTTTTGCAGATTATAATTATTATTGTTTAGTTTTCTGTCTGAGGTAACTATGAGTGAAACGTCACTTCATCATTGTGTATCAAACATTGCTGAATTGCACTTATTTCGTCATTATAGATTCATTTATTATTGTGCAGAAAAGCAGAAAAAAAAATACGTACAATCTTACACACCTCGGGTCGCGACCCTATGACAAAAAACTAGTGGAAAAACAGGCATTCAATTATAATTTTATAATTTTTTTCTTGTTATATTGTTTAAAATGTATTGATTGAGGAATACTAAGAAGGTTGATGTCTAACTTTAAAAAATTAAAGAGGAGGAGGGTGGTAGTGAATGACGTCTCGGGTCGCTAAAGACCCGAGGTATGCATTTAAGGGTTAAAAATCACTTCTAGTAACTCACTAAAGAAACGCAGACGGCCCCAGATTACACAAATGTATTGATAACAAGTGAATGGTAAGTAGCATCTTTACCAAAACTTTATGTATAAAAGCTGAGTTAAATTTAGATACAAGATACAAACTGAAAGCATCTGTCATACATTGTCTGTTTTCAGATTTTTTTAAATTGTGCCACATTAATTAGTAAACTACGAAAGCCCTGAACCACAACGCAAAAAAATTATTAATCTAAGATTACCAGAATAAAGTTGTAGCAATTTGAGATTAAAGTAGTAATATTTTGAATATAAAGTAAAAATTACGAGAATAAAGTCGTAATATTTTGAGAATAAAGTCAAAACGATGAGAATAAAGTCAAAATTACGAGAATAAAGTTGTAGTATTACGAGAATAAAGTCGTCGCAATATGAGATTAAAGTCGTAATATTTTGAGAATAAAATCGTAGTATTACGAGAATAAAGTCATAGTATTATGAAAATAAAGTTGAATCGGCTTTGGCCGCGACTCTGGAAGACTTGGAGTTAAGCTTTTCTTTGAGAAAAGAACAAAGAACGGCACTGAAGTCATTCTTAAGAAAAGAAGATATGTTCGAAGTTTTGCCTACCGGATACGGCGAAAGTCTATCAACTAACGTTAGCTCGGCTTCACCTTCTTCTTTGCTCTGGTTGGTTGTGGCGCTCATGGCGCTATCCAATTGCGTGCAGAGGGAATTTGAAAGACAACCGTTTATCCCACTCCTCGGATTGAGCCCTGTCAATGGTGAGTTTCCAGACCCAACATCTTGATGTGGGTCTGGCTTGTCATATTGGGTGAATAAACTTGATTACTTTGAGAGGGGAAAATCACAGTATTATGAGAAACAGCGTGATTATCACAAAAAATAGAGAGCCGTTCCAACAGCATGGGTGTGGAGGATTTATCTTGTATTGCTACGACTTTATTCTTGTAATTTTGATTTTATTCTCAAAATACTACAACTTTAATCTCGTATTGCTATGACTTTATTCTCATAATCTTAGATTTATTTATTTTTTTATGTTGCGGTTCAGGGCTGCCGTAGTAAACAGTTGACTCATAATTTGTACGATATATACAGTGCCACCCAGCACTAAATCACCATGCGAAGAGGAGATTTATAAAATACACTTTACAAAATAACTCCAAAGGAAAAATATCATATAAATTTTGAATGACAGTTTTGGTTAAATCTCTTTAAAGCAAATTAAATGCAGAAGGTGCGTCTCAATTGGCCTGACCACAGGCAAATGAATTATCCTTAGTGAAAAAACCCTATACCAAAATGTATTTAAAATACATTTATTTCATACTAAGTATACAACAAACCCATTAACATATTTACTGATATATCGCTTGAGCCATACTTTAGTGTCCAGATTTTCATTATAATGAAAATTAGCTCCGCCCACTTTCCAAGATGGCTGCATGTCTTTCTGTCTGCTCCTTGTCTGTCCATTTTTAAGTTTTTTTAAAGGATTTTATGGCACCTCTCACTGAAATAATCCAGACAGTGCCTTCATTTAATCTTAAACTAAGTTTCTGTAGTGGCCTATTATTTGGTTTGAGGCCTATCTTCATGCTACAGCTAGGGGTGCACCGATCCGACTTTTTCAGTCCCGATACCGATACCGATGCCTGGGCTTTGTGTATCTGTCGATACCCGATACCGATCCGATATATTGTTGAATTAATAATAAACTGTATATCTTCCACCTTATACCTTCCTTGAAGAGACTAAAGGCACCAGACTTTACTAACTAAACATAACTAAGACAAAATAACAGATGTATGTAAGGTGTTGAATTCTTATTTATTTAAAAAACAATTGTGCATTCAAATCTAAAATAGAATGTAATCTAACTTCTTTAAATAAATAAAATGTAGCAGTGGAAACAAAAAACAGTGTATTGGTCAAACATACAATAGTAATCTGACAGTTACCAAACATTTTTTACACTACAGATAATTGTTTTGGTATATAATCATATCAATATTAGAAAGTAGCATTACAAATTAACAAATAGTCTAATTTTCTGCCATATGCAATTTAATAAAAATTTTCAGCTAGCTAATAACAACTTTGTTCTGGTTTCACCTCACTCCAGATTAAATTATTGTAGGCTAGGCCTATTTATTTTACTACACATTGTCAACAGAAATAAGATGAAATACTGTTGATAATTAAAAATAATTCTTACTACCCACTCTTGCTAAATTGGGTAAGCACACTTGTGTTCTCATTTCAGTTGCGTTCTGAGTAAATTAATAAACTGAGTTCATGAGTTCAGTGTTGGACAGATCAGTTGTTCTGGCCAGTCGTTAAAATGATTCGGTTCAAAGGAGTCATTAGGTCACGAATCGGACATTAGCAGACGCGTTGTGTGCGAATCCCGTCTGTTAGAACATCGCGAAAGATGTCAACACACAGAAAACACTTCATAACTGGATATAATTTGTCTCCCGCTTATTGAAAGTATGCTTTATGTCAGCTGGTCAGAGAAGAGTCAATGTTTTTTGAGCGCAATTCACACCCAGTGATAATTCAAGGACAAAATTGTCCGAATGTGTCACGTGCAACATGGTTTCGGTCTTCCGAGCTTTTGATTTGGATTAATATGTGAAATATGAGAGCGAACACTGATTATTTTGAAGACCCAGAGAGCGCGCGCGGGGGAGGAGCTCTCAGATCGGTCTCTCTATCACTCAGTCACAAGCGCAGCATCTGTTCTACATCACTCGTAAATCACAATAACTCATCAAATTAGGCTTTGGCCGTCAAAAAAATGTCAATGCAGGAAAGACCCTGACTTTGCAGTAATACCCTCGAAACAGCGACGAACTAGTTGGCGTGGCAAGCGTGAAATATCTCCTCCACACAGCCGACTCTCTGGCTCGCTCCCTTCTAGCATGCGACACACGTGAAGCTGACGAATGACGTAGGTTCTGCTGCGACGGAAAAAAAACACCTGGATCGGCTTGTGGATCTGTTAATTTTTCCGATCCCCGATCCAGCTATTTTGTCAGTATCGCGGCCGATATCCGATCCTAATATCGGATCGGTGCACCCCTAGCTACAGCCCAGGGATCTGCTGCAGTGTGGCTTGTCTTCAGCCTAGATCTGTGACGGGTTCTTGAAACAGGATTTACAGCAAGATAACAACATCTATCTCCAGCTGCATTGTGGTTCGCTTCCAACACACACTAAAGCCTATGCTATCTGACTACAGCTATTCTGAGAGGTTCTCGGCCTACTACACCTGGTCTGAGGCCTACCGGCTTTTTTCGATAGGATCTTGGCCTACTACACCTGGTCTGAGGCCTACCTGCTTGTTTTCGAGAGGATCTCGGCCTACTCTACCTGGTCTGAGGCCTACCTGCTTGTTTTTGAGAGGATCTCGGCCTACTCCACCTGGTCTGAGGCCTACCTGCTTGTTTTCGAGAGGATCTCGGCCTACTCTACCTGGTCTGAGGACTACATGGACTTGCTGCAGTGTGGCTTGCCTTCAGCCGAGATCTGTGGCTGGGGTTTTCGATTCAGGATTTACATCAAGATACATCAAGGCTTGTTTCCAGCACACATTGAAGCCTGTGCTACACTACTAACGTTTTTGAATCATGCTTTTCTTTATAAAAATTCTACTGGTTCTCTGGATTTTGTCATTCACCTTTTTGCTGCATGTACAGTATCAGGATCCCGGGTCTGCTGGTAAACACACTCTAGGGTCTGCCCCAGCATTTCACTGTCGGGGAACATTAGACTTCATTCTTCAATCGAGAGATGTCCCATCCTTATGGATTACTAAATCTGTTGGACTTTCTGTCACCCAGGTATTTCGAACCCTTCCATATTTTTCGATTATGCTACTGCAGGAACTGTTTGACTCTAACTTGTTACTGGCTTTGCCCTTTGTAAAAGACAAACAATGGATTTGTTCTGGTGTTGCTCTTAGACGCATGTTAATTATTCTCATGTTATTTATCTCTGGTAATGTTCATCCAAATCCTGGGCCAGCTAACTCAGTTACTGCCCAGCTGTCATTTGGTGAATTTTGTGACCGTAAATCATTGGGTTTTTTACATGTAAATATCTGCAGTCTGTTGAATTCTAAGCATTTTGACACTTTAAAAACATTGGTGCACACAGCTAAGCCTGATGTTCTTGCTATCTCTGAATCCTGGCTTAAAAAAGGAACACTGATCTTGACATCTTCATACCAGGCTATAATGTGTTTCGTCAGGACAGAGCTACCAGGGGTGGTGGTGTAGCTATGTATGTTATAGATCATCTGCAATGTACTGTTGCTCTTTCTAAGTCAGTTCCTAAACAACTTGAACTACTGGTACTAAAGCTTAGGCTTTCAAATACTCTCTCTATCTCTGTTGCTGTTTGTTATAGAGCACCTTCAGCTCCAGTTTCTGCACTCACAGCTTTTAGTCAACTCCTAGCTCCATACATATCCTCCGAGTTTGTCCTTATGGGTGATCTGAACTGGGATATGATTAATCCCCCAGATTCAGTTTTGCAACAGTTTGATGCTCTAAACCTTACTCAGATGATAACTGAGCCCACCAGACCTAATCCTAAATCTTCCTCATCATCCACTCTGATTGACCTCCTTTTGACTAACAATCCATCTAATTATCAAGCGGGTGTTTTCAGTCAAATAAGTGATCATTGTGCTATTGCATGTATACGCTCTGGCCTTTCATTCAAAAGACGCCCAGTAATTGTAACCAAGCGCTCTTTGAAAAAACTGGATATGTAAGCTTTTCTCCAAGATGTTGCGGCTGTGTCGTGGGACAGAATTAATTCCTTCCCCATCTTGGAAGAGGCATGGTCTTTTTTTAAAAACACTTTCAGTATGATTATGAGTAAATATGCCCCTCTGAAAAAACTTAGAATAAAAAATAGATATAGTCCCTGGTTTTCCAATGACCTGGCTGAGATTATTCATCATAAAAATGCCCTCTGGAGAAAGGCCCGCTCTACCCAATCTCCAGATGACTGACTGGCCTTCCGTCAATGCAGAAATAAAGCAACACAGGCTATCAGAAATGCTAAAATCTCGCATTTTAAAGAGAAACTCACCCCATGTGGCACTGATGCTAGGGCATTCTGGAAAACAGTCAAGGTAATGGAAAATAAAGTTATTTCCCCTCATTTACCAGTTTCTATGTTATTTAATGACATTATTATTACTGATAAGTCTCGCATGGCCTCACTTCTAAACCATCACTTTATTAATTCAACCCATACAGTTTCAATGCCAATCCCTAATCCAGTCTCAATGGACACTTCAATTACAACCTCAGCAAATGCCCAACTTTCTCCATCAAGCAACAGTGGCTTCTCCTTTATGCCTCCCTCCACCTCTGAAGTCCAGGATGAACTCACCAAGCTGAATACAAACAAATCTGCTGGCCTTGATGGTCTTGATCCCATGTTCTTAAAAGCAGCAGCCCGCATTATTGCTGCTCCGGTCACAAGACTATTTAACATGTCCCTACAGCTCTCTGAGATCCCTATTGATTGGAAATCAGCCATCATTTTCCCCCTCTTCAAAGGGGGTTCTGAATCTGACCCAAATTGCTATCGCCCAATTTCCATCCTACCATGCCTTGCCAAAGTTCTGGAGAAGCTCATCCAAAAACAGTTAAATGATTTCCTGGATAAAAATCATATATTATTTGACATGCAATCTGGTTTTCGGACGGGACATGGGTGCATAACAGCCACCACAAAGGTCCTTGATGATGTAATTACAGCATTAGACAGCAAACAGGTCTGTATTGCCACCTTTATAGACCTCGCCAAGGCCTTTGACTCTGTCGACCATACGATCCTCTTACATAAGCTTTCCAGTATTGGTCTGTCCTCCTCTAGCTGTGATTGGTTTGCCAATTATCTCACCAACCGTGCCCAGCAATTGAAGAGTGAAAACATTATGTCAGACCCACTTATTATCTCTAAAGGTGTGCCTCAAGGCTCCATACTGGGCCCAACCCTTTTTTCTATCTACATCAATGATATAGCCAGAGCTGCTGGCACCTCCTGGATTCATCTTTATGCAGATGATACCATTTTGTACTCAGTTGGTTCCTCTCCTAATTCTGCGGCTTCCAGTCTCAAACTCAGTTTCACCTCTATAGAGCAGTTCTTTGACAATCTCCACCTCCGTATTAACACCAATAAGACAAAATGTATTCTTTTTAGCCGAAAACCGGTAACTGAGACTCCACTTACAATCACCTGCATGAACGGTATGGCTCTGGAGTATGTCAAAAAATATAAATATCTAGGTATCTGGTTGGACTCATCCCTGTCATTCATTACACACATCAATAACCTTCAAACAAAAGTCAAAGCGAGACTAGCCTTTCTTTTTTGCAATAAAGCTTCCTTTACTCATGCTACCAAATGCACCCTCATTAAGATGACAGTACTGACAATTCTGGACTATGGCGATATTATCTACAGAATGGCACCAAACACAGCCCTAAAAAATCTTGACACAATCTATCACTCAGCCATCCGTTTTGTCACTAATGCACCCTTTCACACTCATCACTGTGACCTGTATAAACTGGTGGGCTAGCCCTCCCTTTATACCCGGCGGCTTCATCATTGGTTTCTCTTCATATACAAGACAATCCTGGGCAAGACACCTCTCTATTTGTCATCTCTTCTTCATGCTGTTCATAACACCTATCACACAAGATCAAGTAATTTGATTAAATTTAGTACCCCTTCTACTTCTACTACCTTTGGACGTAATGCCTTCCGCTTTGCAGCAGTACATGACTGGAACACACTACAAAATACCTTGAAACTTACATCTCTGATCCCAATCTCCACCTTTAAGCAAAACCTCCAAAATTACATAGTTGACTTTTGTTCCTGCAGATAATCATGAACCATATTTAAACATACAAATTTAAGCACTTTATTCTTTTCTTTTTTTCTTTTCTTTGTGGTCCACCGATTTTTAATTCAATTGTTTGTTCTATGTGTCATGTGTTTGACTATGTACTATGTACAGTATGTTCTGATTTATTCCTGTAGCCTCTTGGCCAGGTCATGTTTGTAAATGAGAAGTGGTTCTCAAACAGTTTACCTGGATAAATAAAGGTTAAATAAAAAAAAAAAATACTGATTTAAATATTATAATTAAACTTGATTTGAAGTACTTTTTTATTGCACGTTGTACATTTCTTAATATTAAGCCTAAAATTAGTTGTTCCAATTTAGCAGACTTTAAGTATATCAGTTTAGTATACCAAAAGTACAACTGCAGGGTATTTATACAATAAGTACATAAATATGTAAATATATTTCTAGTATACTTTTTTTTTGGCACACATGCTTGTTAAAGGGTTAGTTCACCCAAAAATTTAAATTCTGTCATTAATTACTCAGCCTCATGTCGTTCGACACCCGTAAGACCTCCGTTCATATTCGGAACACAAATGAAGATATTTTTGTTGAAAGCTGATGGCTGAGAAAGGCTTCAGATAGGCCTCCATTGGCATTCAGTACATTTACACTCCCAAGACGCATAAAAGGCACTTAAAACATCGTTACAAAGTCCATCTCACCACAGTGACTCTACAATAATTTTACGATGCGATGACAATAGTTTTTGTGCGCAAAAAAAATCAAAATAACACCTTTATCCAACTTGTTATTGTCTTCCGTGTGCGCGAGAATATGACGCAGATCCGGCGTTCGGACACATGACCCAGAAGCAATTTGTTTACAAGCAGAGGAAGACGCGCGTGTTTAAGCTGTTGGATTATACATTGATCGTGCTTTAGGTCTCGGCGTAGTTCTCAAAATGGGGCTTAAGTGTGCATTTCATGGATTCCCGAACGCTGGCGCTACGTCATATTCTCACGCATGCGTCGTGGAGGTATACACGGAAGACAATAACAAGTTGGATAAAGGTGTTATTTAGATTTTTTTTTGCGCACAAAAACTATTGTCGTCGCATCGTAAAATTATTGTAGAGCCACTGTGGTGAGATGGACTTTGTAACAACGTTTTAAGTGCCTTTTATGGGTCTTGGGAGTATAAATGTACTGAATGCCAATGGAGGCCTATCTGAAGCCTTTCTCAGCCATCAGCTTTCAACTAAAATATCTTCATTTGTGTTCCGAATATGAACGGAGGTCTTACAGGTGTCCAACGACATGAGGGTGAGTAATTAATGACAGAATTTTCATTTTTGGGAAAACTAACCCTTTAAATTAATTATTTTGACTAAACTTTACCAAGGCACAAATGTAGATGTGAAAACCTTTAGCAGTGTTATCATTTTATGTTCTTTTTCTAACATTTGTTTAGAGCTGTGCACAACTTCAAGGAATCAAGATGACATGTAACATGAGGTTATTGCTATATAACTATAACAAGCATTTACAAAGCAGGTTCTGACATGAAATTACATTAATAAAAATAATAAAAAAGAGAGAGCATGCAGGAATATAATAGGTCATTAAATATTAAACCAAACAGCATAAGGGAGGCTGGTTTAAAAAACAAAACAAAAAAAAAACGTATTTTATCAATTTACGGTGACAAAACTCTAAACCTAAACCTACAGACATAACACAGGTGAATAATGCTAGGGTTTTCAAGATACTAAACCAAAAGCTATTAAAAGCTATTTCCCATGGAGAGACATGGAGTGCAAATAAAAAGCATTTTATTCATTAGGCTTCAAATTGCCTCTTGGCTGCTTGTCTGTGATTACACCCTGCTGTCAGCAGCTGTTTGGCCATGGATAGTGCAAAAAGAAGAGAGAGAGAGAGAGAGAGAGAGAAAGGGAGAGATGGCGCTTTATTTGTCATCCATTCTGTCTTGCAACAGAAAAATTCTGTGAACCCAAAAGTGAAGTACAAAGCAAAGTGATGCTAAAAAAGGAGTTTTTCCAAATTAATTAATTTTCATTTAATTCTGTCAATCACAATACACAGGTATATAACTGATTACATCACTTATGGGAACATTATTCCCTGCTCCAACTATATTTCTATTAAAATTATAGTCTTTATTAGTGTTGTCAAGTAACTAATCTAGAACATCTCAATATACACTCTTTTTTATCAAGTTTGTTATACAATATGGCTAAAAGGGAATTCCCTGTCAATCTGTCAATTGTACTTTGAAACTGATTTTTTAAAATAAATCAGAACGTCATTGGATAGTTATTTAAAAAGATAATATTCCCTTATGTAGCCTCAGTGTTTTTAGCATTGTAGCTGCCGCTTTTCAAATGGGCAACTTGACTGTAGTTCAACTACTTTAAA
>JARQWZ010008384.1:0-27672 GCA_033150135.1 Gobio occitaniae | reverse complement strand
TTCTATCTACCATCCATCCATCTCTTTCATCTTTCTATCATCCATCCATCCATCTCTTTCTTCTATCTATCTACCATCCATCCATCTCTTTCATCTTTCTATCATCCATCCATCCATCCATCTCTTTCATCTTTCTATCATCCATCCATCCATCTCTTTCATCTTTCTATCATCCATCCATCCATCTCTCCCTGACTCTGAGGCATTGGTTTGTTTTTGATCAGCATGTTTCCGTTACCTAAGCATCTCCTGGTCTTTGTCCTGCTCTCTCTCTGGAATCCTGTTGGTTGTGGGAGCGAGTCCAGCCTGCATCAGTCTCTCCTGCTTGTAGCGGTTGAGTAGAGCCTGAGTAAGCTGAGGATCCAGAATGCCCTGGGGCTTGGCCATGCTCACGGCCTGCTCGGTCTCATCGTAGTCCGGTGGGTACGGCCCCTGGAAATCGCCCTCCTCCTCCTCATCTTCCTCAGGTTTGCCCTGTCCGTTGTTCTGCGCTTCGTTAAGGAGACGCAGCATTGATGCCAGATAAGCTGCTTCCTGCTCCCGCCTCTGATCGTTCTCCACCAATCGCTGGAGGGCCTGTCCTAGACCTTGAGCTCTCAGGACCTCTGGTTGGTAGTAGAGATCATTGCTCCGACTCTTGAAGTCGGCGACGGGATAAGACATCATCTGGCCCTCGTAGGGCCCTGAATCACGCAGGTCTCTTCTGAGACGCATGGCAGAGAGAGGCTGAGAAACAGAGGGAGGAAGAGAAATACAGCAGATGATTGGTCAAAAATGTCTCCCGTTTCCATGTATTCCAAATATTTGCCATTGAAATGACTGGGAAAAAGTGTCCCGATCAACCTAAAGTCACCAGATACTATTTGAAATCATAATTGCATTGCATTATGTTGTTTTAAATCCCAAATATTTTACTTATAACATTCATCATTACCAATTGTCACAATTTTACTGTTTTTTTTTAGCTCTTCTTTCAAAAACATTTGAAATCTTGTTTCTTTTTTGGCAGATAATTTAACATTTAGATTTCCCCCCCAAAAAACATTTTTTTTTTCACTGTTACTGTACTTATCTAGTAAACCTAAAATCTAGTAGGCCTACCTAAAGCTCATTTATTATGCAGCTCATTATTATGCAGGTCTTTTGTTTCTCAGGACTGATCACATTATTATTCATGAGTCGTAAACGCCTACTCGCATAAGACCTGAGTAAAGAAAAAGTGTTTTACAAAATGTAAATGAATATATTGTTTTATGTGAATGAGTAGGCTCAATGATTCTCACATCAGTTTAAAGCAAAAACTCTAAACAAAAACACCCAATAATCAAAGGGTTTGTGAACACATATCGATTG
Source organism: Gobio occitaniae (assembly GCA_033150135.1). Classification (NCBI taxonomy): domain Eukaryota; kingdom Metazoa; phylum Chordata; class Actinopteri; order Cypriniformes; family Gobionidae; genus Gobio; species Gobio occitaniae. The sequence continues at coordinate 26,319 of JARQWZ010008384.1, read as the reverse complement.
TGTGTTTTGAAGCCTTAATTTCAAAAATTATGCATAAACATTATTCTCTCAAAAATACAAGCATGTACATACATGTTGCTCAGATATTATGGTAGCCCAGTTTGTGCTGAATACAGTGTAATTACACTTTTGCCATTAATGTGTTTATAAGCAACTGAAAAATGCACAAATGTCAGAGCATGTCAAAACTTCTAAAGGGCCCCAAAACAGCTCAGACTCCTAGGGGTTAAAGCACTTTATTTACATGCATTGCACTCTTAAAAATCTTTTGTAAAGCTACAGCATATCCAGGGGGGCTGCTAGGGGGGTATTACGTGTGTGTGATATCACAAATCACATTAGGACAACAGATGAAGAGAAACCTCGAAACAAGAAGTGCGACAGACAGAGAGACTGCATCCGAAACCTAGGCAACTGACTTGTTGCCTCACAATGACTTGTAAGAAAAGACCGTAAAAAAATAAGGTAAGGCAGACTTCTGAGGCAGCGTAACAGTTTAATGATCAACAGCAAAATAGCTCGAGCTTTGGTGGTAACTAAGCCAATATTTAATTACTACAGTAGATATTTCTCGCTAGAAGGAAGTGGAAAACGTTTGTCAAAAAGTACATTTACACACAAACTGACCTGCAAACATAACTTTCAGACGCCATTTTTCTTTTTCAACGGTCACTGAATGGAACGCACAGAATTGTGGGATATCAAAGGCAGCGAAGGATGCATCTATGACGCTTTCAAAAATCCATCAGATGAAGGTCTCTCAGGAGACAGGAAGTGAAGCTAACATTGGATTCGGACGTGCCTTGATGCCTTCCTTCCTTGAAATGTGTCCTCCGAAGCAATGTTAATTTTGACAGCTTTATTTAGTTTTAGTCATAGCCTTTGACTAAAATGCCATTTAGTTTTAGTCATATTTTAGTCACCTGAATTGTTTTTAGTTTTACATCTACAGTAGAATTAGTCGACTGAAATCTAATGAGTTTAGTTAAATTGTAATGTATTAATTGAGCATTTAAGCATAACCGACTGCTACTTGAATAAGTCAAAACTGCCATTTTGACATAATTGTGTTTTTGACATTAAAAATACAGGAAAGAGAGTTCAATTAACTTTATATTGGTTGTTTATTAAAAACATCTATATAGTTCTTATAATGTTCGATTTCTGTTTTAGTTAGTATATCAGGTTAAGCTAAAGCTTCAAATAAGTTTTTTCTTTAATTTCAAGTAATGAATATGTTTTAATGGTTTTAGTTAACTATTATAACCCTGATACTTAATTGAATAATATGTGTCAAATACTGTTCTAGTCTTTCCTCCTGACTATGAATTAAATGGAAATGAAATTAAATACAGTTTGTGCAACCAAAAACGTTTATATATTGCGTGACTTTTAATTATAAAACAAGCTCGAAATACACCGGGACTCTTATTTTGAAATGTCTTATTTTGAAATGTCTTTACTACTGCAGTTCAGATGAGGGAGATAAAATATGCTTTGTTACAACCGTCTAAAACATATTACCTTATAAACATCGTAAAGTAAACATTGTCATTATTCCTCAGCATTTGTTCATAAACAATAACCTGTCATAAATGTGTGTTATTGATTGATTGAGCCACTCTGAAGCGCTGTCACGTGAGCCTGTAGAAGCTCAACAGCGCCCTGTTTTCCCGCCGTTCGCCAAGCCCCGCCCCCTTAGTTACTGTTGCAACGTCGGACAAACAAATGGTCAAACAAGACCAGCGCGATAGATTGCCATGACGTAGGTATACCCGTGCGTGTCAATGACCTTTTTTGGAGCAATATCTCCAGATCGGCAAAAGGGATTACAGTATGCAGTGGAGGGATATAATCAAAATATAATGAAGGAGACATGACTATTGAGGCTAATGCTTATGGTCTCAAGCAAAATCTGAGAAACCCCATGACCTGTAACGTTACCTTAAATGCAACCAGCACAGCCTTGTGGACCAGTCATGCTCTTGCACTGCCGGGTAAGTTTTCTTTCATATGGTATGGTCTATTATTGTCTATTGTGAGTAACGTTAGCCATTTTGTTCAAATAACGTTACCTGATCCAACGTCTTTCTGTGTTGTGATTATACAGCGCGCGCGCCTCCACAACTGAAGAGCACGCGCCCGCGCTAACACCAGGCTAATGTTGAGAGGAAATTTAATTTTTCTGAGTTATTAAACTTTTTTATTTCATAACAAGTAATAAACATAATGTTGGAATAATGACACAGACATAGGCTGGCTACACCATCTCATCTTGACAGCGTTTGTCCTAGGCTTCAATTTATTTTTCTGAGGTGATTCTTACACTTTACAACAAATAATGAATAGCTTTTATAAAACTGTATAAGTCCTGGTGGCCATTGAGAGTTGCCATGGCAACGGGGAACATTTAAGCTGCTGGAGAGGATGTGTGGACATTTCTCTCTGTTATATATAGCCTATAAAAAAAAGTTCTAAAACTGCTTTAAGTAACATTACCCACGGTCTTTAATTAGTTTTATACTACGGGGCCGTTGAATGCTTGAATCTGATTGGCTGATGAACGTTCTCAGTTCAACTTCTGACTGGATCGCTTCCCTAACATTTTCCTCTCGTTTTTATTCGTTGACCAAAATGACAGTAGATTTTTGTAATAGTTTTTCTCACCCAAACCTGGTTTTTATTTCGTTATCGTCTTGTTTTCATCAGAAGGCAGCCTTTTCCAGTTGTTGGACGCAGCCAGAGCGGAGGACGGAGTTAACGTTAATCTGCGTAATAGTAAGTCGATGGTAACTTAGATGGAATGGGGCTCTCCATTCGTATATAAATGTTTATGTGTATAATGTGGTCTAACTTTACTCTGTATGTCACTGCAAGATTAGTTTCGTTGACAGTTGATGTGTCTTTGGTGGACGGAGTTTTGTAGATTTGTGAAATTACATTATAGGTTAAAGATGCTGTAATCGATTTCAGTCATTGTGGCAGTTTCCGTTAAAAAAATTTGTATTATTGTTAGCAGGGCTTGACATTAACAACCGGCAAATGCGGGTGGATTTCAGCAGTGGCGTGTAACGTGTTCTCAGTAACTACTAAGGCCTAGTCTGTACATGGTATGTTTATAAATTGAGTTTTTGTCATCTTGAAGCCAATACGGAAGTGACTTAAACTGCAGTTCATGGACTGGCCACTAGAGCAGAGGTGGACAAAGTACACAACTCCATTACTTGAGTAAAAGTAAAAGTACTACTGGTCAAATATTACTCCATTACAAGTGAAAGTTGTAAAGATAGATTTTTACTTAAGTAAAAGTACAGAGGTACTTGCTTTTAAAAGTACTTAAGTATCAAAAGTAAACGTAAACGCATTATTTTATTATTGTTGCATTGTTGTATGAATGCAGGCTCATCCATCATGGTGGTTTAAGCTAGTCATGCTAGCATACCTTGAACTCATTTAAATACTTGCTTAAAAGTTACAAAGCTCTTATCAAAGTTAAAATCATACTAGAAAAGAAAGGTTTCTACATTGTGTTTATTTGACAGGATTATGTAAAACACATTTCTGAAAGGACTTTAGTTAACATTATTAGCCCAACTACGTTTTTGCATGCTAACTAACATCATTGTCGTACGTTAGCTATGCGTTAGGGCTGTATCCACAAGGCTATGGCGACTTGGCGGGTAAATCTATAAAAATAATTTGACCAACCATATTTCATACCAATGTTAATTTTGACAGCAAATTGTGATTTAGTTTTAGTCATAGTCTTTTGACTATAACATGTTAGGCATCTGAATTGTTTTAGTTTTAGTCTAGTTTTAATTAACTATAATACAATTTTAGTAGATTCAATAGACTAAAATTCAGTACTTGTGGTCTGGCGTCTGAGAGGCAGCTTTCTGTGTGCACTCTTTCAGACTTATCCACGTCTGCTCTTCTGAATTTTAACTTTTCAGTATGACTATGGTTGCGCGTCTGGGAACTGCCGCCTTCTATTTTGCCATCAATTGATAGTGTTCAAAAAATACTTGGAAATCATTGAACTTCATGTGATCCTACAAGAGTGATTACTGATAGGCTGTCTACAAAAAAAAAAAAAAAACGAATCACGTTTTAAAGAAGAAAACAAATCATCCACTGTCTTTGAAAGCAGCTACGACTTTCTACTTCGAGGGCCTTGATAGAAATGTAGTGGAGTAAAAAGTACGATATTTGTCTTTCAAATGTAGTGAAGTAAAAGTCATAAGTTTCCAGAAAAAATAATAAAGTAAATGTACTCACTGTCCACCTCTGCAGAATCTCATTGAGCTCATGTTAAAATGGCAAACTTTACAGCAGAAGAACACATGTTTACAGTCTGGGACAAACTGTGCTTTTGGTCTGTACGGCTAATTTTGCCCTTCATGATGATTGTGAGGAGGTGAATTTTTGTATTACTCATTCATTTACATTATATAAAGCCTTAAAGTTCTGCATAATTAAGGGCGTGGCCACTTTGAGTGACAGGTGGATTGCCGTTTGTCTGCTGTCTGTTAGTCATCACGTCACCTCAGCTCCGCCCACGTCCCGCCTCTTTGCCAATTTGCTTTTTTCTGTTAAAATGACTGAAATCGCTTGCATCATCTATAGCAATAATGATGGAATGGGACTGTCCATTCATATGGTATAAATGTTTACGGTCTGTATATGACGGTAAGTTTGTGATGCATATTTGTCTGGGTATGAAATTGAATTGATTACAAATGGTCATAGATGCTCTATTTTGCATTATTTTAAAAGGTTTTAGTGGGAAAAGACTGAAATCATACACCCCTTGCAGCACTTTTTGCATTTCTTGTTTTATGAAATTTAATCGTAGCAATTAGACAAACTGAATGCCGAATGGCAGTAAGATGGGAAGATGTTATGGTAGATTTGTAGAACCTCCCACTTCAATATGACACTTTACATACTAATCATTCATGCATTCGACACAGTTGGCCACATTTCATTCAGAGGAAGCATTAGTAAGCACGTTTTCCTCTCCTCTCATCTGTTCTCATCCTCACACCTCGTCTCCATGAGTCAAGCACACTATTGAGAGGAAAAGAAAGATGCTTTGCAGGAAGCAGAAATCACTGTGCATAGCAAGCACATTCTGACAGTGTGAGTAACCAGCTCCTCTTCAGAGGATAGTAGTTCTGCCACTGGCTCTGATGATCAATGTCCACCATTACTGATGGGAGACCTGCGTCTCAGCAGTGATTTATGGTCTAGGGAGCCTTGAATGTGTTTCTCATAGCCACTGAACAGGCCAGCTCAAGCCTGAGGTTATAAACGGAGAGCTGAGTCATGACATTGTCTTCACCGCAATTATTTTAAAGGGCAAAGTGAGTGCAGTGGTGTTCAAAAACTACCCTCTGTGCAAGATTTGTGTTATTGTACATCATATTCTGCATCGCCAGAATGAGAAATGAAATGTTTCTGTGTTGAGTCACTTCTTCAGTCTGAGCTTTGTGTGGGATTTCAGGGCTGTTATGATTCATAATAAATGAGGCGGATGGTTGCGTATGAAACTAAAGGAACCGGGTTCCTCTGAGTTATATTTAATGACTCACTCTAGCGCATTATGACGTCTGTCCCTCCCCGGACGTACAATCTTGTGTGACGTACGTTCTGTGTGTGTGTGTGTGTGTGTGGTGGGAAGGTCTTGTTCATGTCATGAGTTGAAGTGGTGTTGATGTCCTCCGGTTCCTAATCATCTGCTCTACTCCGCATTACTGCGCCAATGGAAAGATTTCTAACATGAACAACTATCTGAGAAGTTACAAACACCCTCTGCGAGTTAAACTTTACAGTTGCGTGTCATTGTAAAACGTGCTGGAGATGAATAATAATGTTGTAAACACAAAAAATGTTTTACATTAAAAAGTTTTACAGTACAGTAACCGTTTAAGTGTAACCCAATCAGTGTTGTTATTGTTAACTAAAACTAAAATTAGTTTTCAGTAATTTAAATAAAATAACATAAATATTAGAATTATAAATGCAAAAATACTATTCTTATTGTCACAATTCACTTGTGTGTGAGACCGTGATCACTAGGGCTGTGTATTGCCAAGAATCTGGCGATACGATACGTATCACGATACAGGGGTTACGATACGATATATTGCGATATTGTAAGAGGCAATATATTGTGATTATTATTTTTTTTTTTGAGATATCTAATTTAAAAGAATAAAGAACACAACCATGTGCACAACCTGACAAGTAACCATTTTATTTAATTAATACAGTATAATTTATATCACTAATCACTATTTTGTGCAATCTAAGTAAAGGGAAATAGTAAAGTGCAGGATTCTTTGTGTATATGTTTTAAAGTTTCAAAGTATAGCGTTTTTTAATTTCGAAACTATTTAACAACAGAAAGTGCATAGTCCATTCCATGACTGAATGACTGTTTTATTTTTAATACTGTAAAGTTGTTTGCTTTAAAGCAATCTATTATTGTATAACGTGCTATTTAAAGTACTGACCAGCAGAGCTGGTGCATCCACATCGCTATGATCAGCTGCTGCCAATTCTGTTGTGTGTTTATTTAGAGGAAAACGTGCTGTATTCTATCGAAACGCTTCTCTACAGCGCGGATGACGTCGGGATGGTAAGCGAGCTCTCAGATTCAACGCGTTTCCCGAGTGTTGGATTTTAACTTGGCCTATTTTGCAAACAAAATGACTCTTGTCGATTTCCTTAGTGGCTTCTTTATAGCTGAAGACAAAGACCGCAGGAGCGGAATAATTATATCGTCTTGTGAGCTGGGTTTGCTAATACAAACACTAGCGATGCACGCACCTTCATCTCACGCTTCTCCGGCTGCACGTCAGTTTACGTTAGGTAACACTGCCATCTAGCGGTTGGGTTTTATACAGTCTGTGGTTTAAACCCAAGACGCAAATCTTGGATGTAAATATATAAATATCGATACAGTGTTTTTGAGACTCGATACAGTATGGCCAAACATATCGCGATATTCACGTGTATCGATATTTTCTTACACCCCTAGTGATCACCACCAGATGGCACTCCAACCCCTGTCATTCTATCATAGACTACATTACCCATAATCCTTTGCCTGGACTCATTAGCACTCACTGTTTACACCGGTGTCTCATTACCACATCACCTCTGCCTATATATACCGTGTTCACTCTGTCATTCACTGCGAAGTCTTGTTTGTTGTATTACTGCATTTCTAAGTTTTTTCCCTGGTTTCTCGTCTCTTGGTTTTGGATAACTCGCCTGTTCCGTGGATTACTCGGTTGCCTGTCTCTCCTGTCTTGATTGCCTGTTTGGACTGCTTGCATGTGTATGACCTTCTGCCAGTTTCTTGACTACGATTGTGGATTATCCTTTAATAAAGATGCGTTTTGATTCTCAGCCTTTGTGTCTCAGAGCAGTAACGTTACAATTATTAATACTAGTGCTGTCAAAGTGATTAATCACATCTGACACAAGTTTGTGTGTGTGTGTGTGTGTGTGTGTGTGTGTGTACACACGCTCACGCACACAGACATTATATACTTACAAACCTTTATGTTAGATGCGATTAATTGTGCTTTAATCGATTTGACAGCACTAATTAATACTAATAATGATTACTAAAATTAAGCTAAATATGAAAATAAAAAAACATACTAATAAAAATAAAATCACATTAATTGGGAATAGTGCCTTGGCAACTGACTGAAATAAATACTAACATTAATACTGAATACAATTTCTAAAACTGAAGCTGAAATAAAAATAAAACCAAGCTAAATAGAAACAGAAACTAATAAAAATAACAAAAGCACATAATAAAATTAAAATGCAAATTACAAACTGAAAATATAAAAATACAAGTTAATTAAAATATTGATAAATAATATAATAGTATATAAATATAATGATAATATAACTATATATTGAAGTTTATAAATAAAGTTTATTCAGTCATATTACATATTCTTAGATGATGCCACATGAAGCACAAACATGTTTACGGTATGGATTAGGGGTGTAACGGTACATTTGTACTGAACCGTTTGGGTACAGGGCATCTGGTGCACGCGTGTACTGAGCGGTCCCGAATGCAATCTTTAACAGTTCACAGTCAGTTTGTTTTAAACGTGGAACACACTTCAATCCTAGTTCCCACACAAACATATTCAGTAGGGCTGCGCAATATATCGAAATATCGCAAATGTGCATATCGCAATATGCATATCGCAAGGGTACGCAATATTTTAATAGGCTACTTCAACATTGTGAAAAGTGTATGTTTTAGTTTGACGCATATATCAGAGAATAGACTGGGCACACAACTGTTACTTATGTGACTTGCTTGACGTTAAAAAGAGTTATTAAATGCAATAACTTGCGAAAAACAACTCCTTGCAGTCTCGCGCTGTCTGTCACACACACCGAAACGTGCGCACAAGCCGTTCTTTTTTTCTGTCGTGTTACACACTCAAACTGTCAAATACACACACAGTTGTGTCTTGATGAGTATTCATGTAAACACAGTCGGTTATGCTTTAAGTGAACGATATCAGTTGGGGAAAGAAATAGATTTTACACACTTAAAGCAATATCGTATCGAATATCGCATTATTTAACAAGGATATCGCATAGCACATTTTTCTTCAATATCGCACAGCCCTAATATTCAGTGTTCAGTCAATTTTATCACGAAATTCAAACATCAGTTCAAGCGGCGGCGCGTGTGTGAACGCGATCATCTCTTCCTAAAGAATAAACATTAATTAATATCTCACGGTATGTTGAGGATACATTACAACTTACTGAAGCACATCACATGTGGTGTAATCGCTCAATCAGTGTTTCAACGGCGGAAAGACGTCAATAAAACAGCTTGAGAACAATGTCCCGCAGCATCACATGACCTCAGACGTCATTCAGTGTCACAGCTGAGAGTTCACTAGAGAAATCAACTCTTTCACTGAATATATGACCCATATTAGCCGTTATATTCATCATATTCTACTGAACCTGTGACTGATGTCTGGATTATTAATGTGTGTTTAAATAAATCTGTCATGAAAATGACACACACTGTGTATAAATGATTATATTCCAACAACGAATTGAAGAAAAAACTATTACATTATTAGATTTAGAAGTTAATGCAAAAACTGCCTTATGTGAAGTTTACATGTTTGCACACAATGTTTTATCTGAGTGTTGATTATTATATCTAAACATAAACCGCAGCTGAATTTAGGCTCATAGTTTGGGCTCTGTCCTTTAATATTATAGTAATGTGTGAGTAAGGGCTCCTATAGTTTACAGCTTTATCTTTAACAAACTGAGTTATAATTGAATTCATTTAAGGACAGACACAATTTGTTCAACCACTGTTTAATAAAAATAAATAAAAAGCAATTTTGTAAAACTGCCGTACCGATCCGTCAGTTTTGTGTACTGTTACACCTCTAGTATGGATGTGAGGACTGAGTGTGCTCTCTGAAAGCTGTTGCCATGGCAGCGTTCCTCCTCCGCTTGGGTTGTTTGTTCTGCTAATGAGATTGTGCTTCCTCCCCTATTGATTTGATCCTGTGTTGTCCTTCAGATACGGCCCATAATCCTTCACACATTCCCAAAATCTCTGGCTTTTACAATCAGCTCTGAATCGGCGAAGACGCTGTCCGTGGTGCTGAAACCCTGACGGCAACAGATGCGCAAAACAAACTCTACCAGCTACTTTAATTCACAACAGACTGCCATTTTAATGATAAATACTGTAAAGGGATCAAAATTCAATCTTGTAACCCTAACAATAGATGTTTAAAATCTCAGACCTAGTTTTAGTTAATGACAACCAACAACCAATGCCGTCTCTCATCATAAAACAACACAGAGCTCTGTTATTAAACAATGCATGCGATGTTTAATGTGATCTCTAGTTGTTTGCAAGAGCCTTTCAGAGAAATGTCCAGAATTCAGTCATGATCGCCCTGATTTATATTTGCTCTGTTGTTGCCAGGCAATGATGATTTGTACGCCCTATTTCACGCCATCTGGCTCGAGTGATCTCCATCAGTTCGGCAGAAATTAACACGCAGCTAAGAGTAACGTATATAAAACACGTTGGTGTACTTTCTCATATCCACAATCATCCATGTGCATGATTCATAAACAAATATGCGACATAAAATAGGGATGTCCCCTTTAAACAGAATGAAATCAACATTTACCAGCAAATGCAAACCCTTATTCTATCTGCATAGAGGCAAAAAGAAAACATGCTAAATTTGTAGCTATAGAGAAATCCGAGTGAGTTAAGCATTCAGTCTCACCAAACACGCATGATGAGGGTCTGATGTAGTGTTTGGTTTACCTTTGCCTCTGGTGTGAGGATCTGGAACAGTGTCAGAGAGAGGAAAAGCAGAACAGAGCTGGTCAGAAGGCCCGACATCCTGGAAGAGAGAATGTAGCTGCCTCTGTAGTGAAGAGATGCGCTGCCACTGAACACCAGCGGAGAGATGGCAGACACAGAGGGAGAGAAACAGAGGGAGGGAGGGAGCAGAGGAGGAGGAGCTTCACTGTTACTGTTTTTGGCGGCCGCCAAGACAAATTTTTGTCCCGCCAAAGCCTTATTTGATGAGTTATTGTGATTTATGAGTGATGTAGAATAGATACTGCTGCACTTGTGATCAGTGTTGGGGTAGTTACTCAAAAAAAGAAATTAGTTACTAGTTACTAGTTATATCTGTAAATTGTAATGAGATTACTTTACTAGTTACTGTATTTGAAAAGTAACTTCACTACTTATTACTTTACTTTCCCATTTCTTAATTTACCGTGTAGAAATATGGACAAACATCATATGGCTCTATGGCAGTGTTTCCCCAAACAAACAAAAAGGACTACTGTCAAATAAAGATAAAGAAAATAATAAGAACAAATAATTTAAATACAAGCAGCAGCACAAATAAATACTATTGAGCAAAGACACTAATAAAATAAACAATGCTTTTCAGGTTTTTCAGGTACGTCTAACATTAGTTTTCAGGTACAGAAATGGATCAAATGTAAAATAACATTGCATATTTGACTGTATAAATTAAAGATTAATCCTATTAAATTTACAAAATCTATTCAAGAGCAGTGAGTGATGTCCTTGTCTTTTGTTGTTTGACATTAAACAGACAGCAGTAAAGGCTACTGCCCCTTAAAGACCTAATGTTCGGATATTCGTAGTTTTAAGGCATATAAAGACTATGTCTGCTAGGATACTCATCAAGATGGGCATGTTGACATAGTTTTTGTGTGAGTTTGTCCGTTCAAGAGCAAAACTTGAAAGAGAACTCAATATTTGCGCGCTGTGAGACGTGTGCGCGCTTTTGGATGAGTGCACAGACACAAAATCTTCTCACAGCGCGCGACTTCTCATTTGTGATGACGGCGAAAATGACTGGTGTTACGACCCAAAATAGGGACCAACATAAGAACCATTCAGGAAGGTATCAAAACAAGACATCAAAAGGCCAGGGCAATAAAAAAAAAAAAAAACATTTATTGGCAATGGAAAGTAACAAAACAAACAACGATATAAACGTACAGAACTTAAAATAAGGACTGGTGAGCTAACTAATCTAAACTACAACTCAGAGTAAATGCTTTCCTAACTCCCGAGAAACACAAAAGAATCTTCCGGGTCAGCTTACTTGCCTATGCTTTCCCACTAACCTAATATAACTAGACAAATGGGACTCACCATCCTGTACAAAAGAAACCACAAACAACAGGTTTCCTGAGGTAGGCCCCAAACTGAAGTGCCACCAGCAGCTCTTAAATAGGCAGAGGCCTCAGGTGTTAGGAATCATCAGGCTCCGCCCCCATCCAATTGGCAACTATGCTCAGGAAGAAAAGAAACCTAGAGAAAGAGCAGGGGCTCGTCAGCATCGCAGATTAAAAAGGTTGAAAGTATACAATCTCAGGCGTTAAGAATTTGCTGTGGTGCTTTTAGGACATCTCCAGTTGCTGCATTACAAGTGGAAATGGGAGAAATGCCTGTGGTAAGTAGGTGGCAACAGTTGAAAATGGTTTATTGGATATCAGTAAAAGGACACAAGAATAGCCACCCTGTTAAAGATGTTCTTAAGAACTGCTGGGAATATAAATATTCACAAATAGCACGTTTTGGGTGGGATGCTAATAATGAGGCACAAAGAATGGGAATTTTTGAGTATGAAATTAGTCCGACAGTGGCAATATCAGCTATACCCCCGTGGTTGTTCCCAATGCCATTTGTCTACCTAAACTTGATTGAGGAAATAAATGACTGTAAGAGAAAGATTCCCAAAGATATGTTGGTGAAACAATATATTGATCAAGAATATCATGGGTGTACTCAAATATTTACTGACGGCTCAAAAAATCCTGAATCTGGGTTTACAGCTTATGCAGTAGTAATTCCACAGTTGGATTTTAAAATAAGTAATAGAACGTCTAATTTTTTATCTGTTTATTCATCAGAATTGACACCTTCAATGGGTGGAAGGGGCACAGTTGCCTCAAGTTGTGATTTGTTCTGATTCATTATCAAGTCTTATTAGTCTAAAGAATGGAAGATCTGACTCTAGACAGGACATTCTTATAGAATCTTTTCAGACTCTCTTCAGAATAAATCAGTTAGGAGTAAAAGTCTTTTTTATGTGGATTCCTGCTCATGTGGGCATTGCAGGAAATGAAAAGGCAGATGAATTGGCAAAAAAGGCCTTAAAACAGTCACAAATAAACGTTCATGTCCCACTGGGGAAAGCTGAAATGAAGGGTATTATTAAAAAGATAGTGAAGAATAGATGGCAAGAGTCATGGATACAGGAAGGAAAGGGAAGATTCTTATTTGAAGTCGGAAATATGAGAGAAGTTTGTGGAAAGAGAAGGGATGACACAGTAATTTCTTGACTTCGTATTGGACACACAGCTTTGAATCAATCACTTTTTAAAATTGGTAAACATGATACAGGATTGTGCAGCAAATGTGGATTACCAGAAACAGTTGAACATGTATTATTAAAATGCACTGGTTTTAAAGAGGAAAGATCTCAGCTCAAAGAAGAGGCTAAGGCTCTGGGAATTAAAAGGATAGCATTAAAGAACTTGCTGAACAATAATTCAAAAATGACCACTGCTTTATTAGAATACCTTAAGAAAACACATTTGATTAGAAGAATTTGATTTTTTTATTTTTTTATTTCATTTATTTATTTATTTAATTATCATTATTATTATTATTTCTTTATCTTTCTTGTCCATCAAAGCTTCACACTCCACCCCAGTAGGTGGCGGAAATGCACCAAAGCTGGTTTGCCAACCGCCATTAAAATACAGAAGAAGAAGAAGAAGAAGCAAGGGCTCGTAACAACTGGTCATATTCGAACATGCTGCAGCACTCGCATGCATTGAACAAAGTTTACAAAGAGAGAATTTGAAGGACTTTTACACGGCACCCCTGCTCTTGTCAGACGGCACCTCGTTTGGGAAACACTGCTCTATGGCAACGGTGCACGCTGCACTTAAACATATCAGATCTTTACACACAGGCAAACACGGCTTGAGTAACGCAGGAAAGCGCGTTCCTATAGTCTAGTAAAGTAGTGTAGTTACCAATATTTTTTGTGTAATGCGTTACTTTACTTCGTTACCCAAAAAAGTAATATTGTTACTGTAATCCGTTATTTTGTAACTCGTTACCCCAACACTGCTTGTGATACGGCCGTGTTAACTGAGTGACAGAGAGAACGCGCACTCTCCCTCTCTCTCTGTCTACGTCTGCTCATATTTCACATATTGGCTCATATTTCACATATTAATCAAAATCAAAAGGTCCGAAGACTGAATCCATGATGCACGTGCCGCATTCGGACAATTTTTTCCTTGAATTACCGCTGGGTGTGAACTGCGCTAAAAAAGCTCTCACTCTTCTCTGACCAGCTGACATAAAGCATACTTTCAATGAAAGGGAAAACATTATATTCAGTTATGAAGTGTTTTCTGTATTGACAAATATTTTGCGATGTTCTAACAGACGGGATTCGCACACAACGCGTCTGCTAATGTCCGATTCGCGAACCAATGACTCCTTTGAATCGAATCATTTTAACAACTGATCCGTGTGATTGTGTGTATAAAGTCAGAATTGAATTGTGCGATATAAAGTCAGAATTGTGTGTATAAAGTCAGAATTGTATAAAGTCAGAATTGTGTGTATAAAGTCAGAATTGTGTGTATAAAGTCAGAATTGTATAAAGTCAGAATTGTGTGTATAAAGTCAGAATTGTGTGTATAAAGTCAGAATTGTGTGATATAAAGCCAGAATTGTGTGATATAAAGTCAGAATTGTGTGTATAAAGTCAGAATTGTGTGATAGTCAGATTTGAACTGTGTATAAAGTCAGAATTGTGTATATAAAGTCAGAATTGTGTGATAGTCAGATTTGAACTGTGTATAAAGTCAGAATTGTGTGTATAAAGTCAGAATTGTGTATATAAAGTCAGAATTGCGTGTATAAAGTCAGAATTGTGTGATAGTCAGATTTGAATTGTGTGATATAAAGTCAGAATTGTGTGATAGTCAGATTTGAATTGTGTGTATAAAGTCAGAATTGTGTGTATAAAGTCAGAATTGTGTGATAGTCAGATTTGAACTGTATAAAGTCAGAATTGTGTGATAGTCAGATTTGAATTGTGTGTATAAAGTCAGAATTGTGTGTATAAAGTCAGAATTGTGTGATAGTCAGATTTGAACTGTATAAAGTCAGAATTGTGTGTATAAAGTCAGAATTGTGTGATAGTCAGATTTGAATTGTGTGATATAAAGTCAGAATTGTGTGATAGTCAGATTTGAATTGTGTGATATAAAGTCAGAATTGTGTGATAGTCAGATTTGAACTGTGTATTGTTATGGAAAAATTTAATCATAGCTATACATTAAACATTGCGCATGAAATGTTTATTGATTTGCATATATTCATACAGAACCAGCTTACTGGTTAAAAGGTCATATACAGAATATAGAGAACACGTTCTACACTCAGGGGTCAGGATGGCCTAAACGTGGGGATCAGAGTTAAAATGAACAGCACACTTTGGATTTGAGCAAGTGCTGCTTTTCTTGTCATGTGTGGAAATTTACAGGAGGAGTGACTTTGTTTGGGAAACTGATAAAAAGCTGAGTGCTGTTATGTCTAGTTAGTGCACTCTGCAGACATTGAAGATGGCTGTATGACTGTGACTCATTTCTTGCAAGAAATTGAATCTTTATAAAGACAATTGTGCAAGGTTTTGTCTCTTATTCAGTAATGCGGCGATAGTAGAAATTTTGCCACGACACTATATAAGTCATTATTTAGGTTTTAGCACAAAAACTATTCTGGTCGCTTCATAAAGTTATTGTAGAGCCACTGTAGTGAGATGGACTTTGTAACGATGTCTTTAGTGCTTTTATGGGTCTTGAGAGTGTACAGTACATTGCACAGGGCCTTTCTGAGCCGTCGGATTTACACTAAAATATCTTCATCTGTGTCTGAAGATGAACGGAGGTCTGACGGGGACGTCATTCATGACAGAATTATCATTTCTGGGTGAACTAACCATTCAAGAGATTGCACTTTGTGCATTGGAAGCACTCAAATGTCTGTTTTGTAAAGCTACCTCTGTAAAACAGGAAGTTATTTATTCATTTTTTCAGAAGTTGTAGCATATTCCTTTTGTAAAACTACAGAACTTGTTTGACTCAATGTTTTGTAAATTTGAGCCGTGTGTTTATTAAGGTCTTCAATAAAACAAGATGAGAACTTGAATATTTCCAGCACTTTCTGTGATGTAGTGCTTTTTTTCTCTTTCTCATCAAACCGCAGTTTTTGCAAGTTCCCGCAATTTTATTACATAAAACATAAAAGTTTATTACATTAAATTGCATAAATATCCCGCATTTTCCATCGCATTTTTTAAGAAAACATGCCGCATAATCAAGGATTTTTGCCCACAGCAATCACAAAAAAAAGCCGCATTTTTCTGGAAGGACTGGGTTTTGCCTGCTTTCACACGCACTCACGCCACACATTCAATGTCTCACGCAAAAAAATAAAATAATTCTCTTGGACCGAGACTCGTTCATTCTTTTCCAAACTCCCCGAGCGCCACTGAACCCTGCGCTGCTGTCCATAGAAATGTATATAAGTAGATGCCTCACTAGCGACTGTTTTATGGAGAGAGATCTGTGTCTTTATTACATGCGATAAAATAAATGATCTGAGAGAAAAAAAAAAGTTTGAGAGAAAAAGTTATCACAATGATAGCAAAAAAGCATTTTATGAGAGAAAAAAAGGCATAAGGCAGAGGCGGTAGTGATGTGTCGTTCATGAACGATTCGTTCATTTTGAACGAATCCTTAATATGACTCGGGAACGACGAGTCGTCTCAGAGAGCGATTCGTTCATTTTGTATTGACCCGCGCATGCGCATTGCGCAACATCTCAGGCTACTACAGAAATCAGAAATGATTAGTTAATTTCTCGAGTCGTTCGTTCATCAAGTCCCAGCCCCATATTAGGGCACGGATATGCAGTCTGTACCGGCGGAAACAGAAAAGATTAGTTCATCTTGAGTCTTTTGAGTCGTTCGTTCAAGTCCCCATAGGCTGAATGCAGAAACAGAAATGATTAGTTCATGAGTCAGTCTTCAGGTCCTAGTGTCGTTCTTTTGTCACTTGACATGACAGCCGTATTGCATGCAGAAATTAGTTAATAATTCACATATAACTTTTTTTTGATGCGTGATGCGTTTCTGGCCTCAAATTTTACCTTTTTTATTTCTTACACTTTATATATTTGTGAATATCTGTCATGATGGTTCTTTTCTATAACAGAATTATATTATTAAAGAGTTGGTTAATGCTTTAAACTTTATCGGTATGATGGGGAAATCACTTTAATAAAGCAAAGATTGAGACATGTTTACAGTGGGTTCTAATCTTCAGTAAATAGCAAAGCCATATCATCATCATATATATATATATATTTTATAATTTAAATAATAATTAAAAAAACACCACAGGGGCACAAGAAACATTTAACAATAAAAATAGACTGACAGGAGCAATATGTCACTTTTTTCATATGTTTGTTGCAGATATCTTTTGATAATTGTATGAGAATTCCTAAACAAAAAATATTATACAGTCAATAATACGACTGTAATGTTGTATATGTTGCGAGACACTGAACCCGGGAGTGGTCACGTGACAAAAGAACGAGACTAGGACCCAAAGACTGACTCGAGAGATGAACTGATCATTTTTGTTTCTGCATTCAGCCTATGGGGACTTGAAGGAACGACTCAAAGACTCGAAATGAACTGATCAAATCTGTTTCCGGTGACTGGGACTTGATGACTGGGACTTGATGAACGAATGACTCAAACCCGAGACTCGAGATGAACTGATCAAATCTGTTTCCGGACGCATATGTATTACACGGCTGTCACGGCCAGATCAGAGCATCAGACATGACGGAACTAACGGCTCGAACCTGAAGACAGACACGAGAGGTAAACGATTTAAAAAAAAAAGAAGAAGAACGATTTGGATCGGGAGGTGAGGTGAACTAACAGACTGCATACATAGCCTGAACCAAGCTAAGCAATTAATTAATAATTTATATCTCAAAGTTTGGCCATGGCTGCATTAGCTTATAGTTCATTTTTTTTATTCCAAAAGTAGGTTACTAAATGTGCTGAAAAATGAAAAATGTAATATTTTAATTAGATTCTGCTGAAATGAACGAAATGACTTGAAAAAAGATTTGTTCATTTTGCTGAACGAGATTCAAAGATCCGAGTCAGTAAAATGATCCGAACTTCCCACCACAAAGAGGTGGTATCATGCAGGTGAACCGAACAATGGTGTAATGATTCAGTTCGACACCCAAGACAAGACGATGCTCACCCGACTGGCCAATAGGAACGTGGCCCCGCCCATGACACAATTCTCACAGTGAAAGCAAGAGAGCAAGAAACTGCATCGAGAGCAAAGAAAAGCGTTTCGAGAGAAACACTTTTTTTTTTGAGAAAATGTTTTCACACTGATAGCAAAAAATATATATATTTGAGAGGTTTTTCAAAGTATTTTGAGAGAGATTTTTTTTCTCAGAAATAATTTTAAAAATGTCAAATGTATATTTTTTTTATGTTCTATGAATACTTTCTCTCAAAACTTTTTTTAGTCTCAAATATTATTCGTTTTTGCTATTGGTATGAAAACCTTTTCTCTAAAATATTTTTTTTTTCTCTCATGAAATGCTTTTTTGTAGGGCCGGGACTCGATTAAAAAAATTAATCGCATTTTAATTGCATATAAATATTTGACCTGAGAACAGTGAGAAGTAATTTTTTTCACATGGATTTTTAGTATACCATTGAATAATGACCGAATACATAAGCTTAATCAACAAAATATTGTTTATTTATTTCAGTCCAGCAGACCAGTGCAATGTTTGCCATGAAGTGTAGCAAAAGCATATTTACATGTAACTTGTAATTTAGATATTTACTTGTAACTTTACTCGGAGTCGGGTCACGCTAACTCCTATGTGTTTTGCGTTGAGGTGATATTTGAGGCTCGATGTGCTGCGGTGATACGCAAATTTCTTTATTGCATAGCTTGCACACAACCATGCTCTTGTCGACGCTTCCATCCTTTCGTTTTTTAAAACAAAATTGCCCATCCACGGGGCCAAGCAAAGCGGTCTCGTCAGCTTCTTCGTTCATGTTCACTGTGGTTTTTGTTGTCAAGAACGCTAGTTGGTGCTCCAGTATAATCGGTCCGTCGAAACTCATTCATTGAAAAACGTTCCGCGGTGCAAAAATAATTGTGGTTAAAATTGTTATTTATTTTTTGCGTAATTAATCTTAATTAACGCGTTAAAGTCCCGTAATTAATTAATCTTAATTAACGCGTTAAAGTCCCGGCCCTACTTTTTTGCTATCATTGTAATAACTTTTTCTCTCAAACTTTTTTTTTTCTCTCGGATCATTTATTTTATCGCATGTAATAAAGACACCGATCTCTCTCCATACTGTTTCTATGGGCCGCTGTACATTTTCGAACTGTCAAAGCCGGTATTGAACACCGGCGTGAACGCGCTTTGTGAACATTCAAACGTTGCCTGTGCGTCTGCAACTGTAATTATACGCATGCATGTATGATTATCTATATCTGCAATAGACTGAAGCAGAGGATTTTATAGGATTTAGTATATCATTAATGGTAGATAATTCTGCATATGCTTTTTCTGCAAAAAAATTGGTTAAAGATCTTAACATTATTTTAACATCGTTAATATTATCATCAGAGAATCCTACAGACTCATTGCTCAGCTTTTAATGAAAACAGTGAACTCATTATTGACAAGTTAATTGGAAATAAATCATAAACCAATCAGCCATCAAAATAAATAAATGATAAAATGAGTAATAAATTAGCTTATGTGTTTAATAAACATCAATATAGACTATTTATTCAAACCGAGTTTTAAGTATGCCTAATCATTATAGGTGTTATTTCAAAGCTTAAATTCTCAAAAATCACCCTGTTTTGCAATTGCTTTATAAAAAACACATAACTGAATTTAAACAATTTTTAAGAACAGGGAAAATTTTAAATTAGGAGTCAAAATGATAAATTGTACATTAATTAATAAAAATATGGTTATATACTATTCTAGATATATTATTATTCTACAGTATTTGAATGCACATAGCTTGCACATAGCCAACAGTTAACAACCATTTACAACACTGTAAGCTGTGTAAAAATAGGGTTTTTTGTGTAGATCCAAACATTATAATTGCTAAACTAGCACAATACATGAAGAACACGTCAGCTAATACCATTCTAATCAAAATATCAATCAACCATAAACACTGGTCTATTAATAAGTCATTTAGGCTCAACAATAGTTTTCTGGTTGAAGTCTAGAAGGCTCTGCAATGATGCCGAACATGAATCAGAATAAGTTCAGGTATTGCACATCTTTAGCAGACCCCCCCAAAAAAATCCACTAGAATGCAGGAAATCACATCGACTTAATCCACAATTTCCTGGGGGTGGACCTTCAGCTATGTCTGCTTCACACACTGAAAAAACAGGAAAACACATGTTGTCCAATTTACTTAATCGTATTATTTGTGATCTACGCAACAAATTTGTGTTTCTCTTCTAAACATGATTTTATTGCTTTTGATTAATGTAATTCTCTAAAATGTGCAATCTACTAGATTAAATTATTTGGGGTGAATGTGAACCAATTAAGTACTCGAAAATGATTTTTGCTGAAACTGTAGTTCCCAGCATGCTTTGCTTGGGACTTGACGACTAGAGTAAAATTGTTGAAATTTAGTGTTATTTTATGTGTTTTTGGGCAAAATGAGAAAAAGGGGGAGACTTTATATTGTTTATTAGTGTTTAATGTTTAATTATGTTGGAATTATTCTAACCATTTAAATTACACTGGGTTACCATAGTGGAGAAGAGCGGAGCGATTGCTTAGGCTGTGGACTGACTCAGCACATGTCATTAAAGAGCATTTCACACTTAGCACATATGATGAGCTATTGCTGGCAAATATAATGAAAGCTACTGAGTACTGCATTACAGTTCAGTCAAGTGACAACAAAAATATACAAAAATAAACATGTGTTTTGATTAAAGAGGCAGGGTTTCAAGCCCCCGTGTGCACCACTGTTGTTAGGGAGCCATATTAAAATCATTGTGAGACTACTTAATTCGGATACTTAAAAATTACTTAATTCCATTATGTTGAAATTATGTGAACAAATTATGTTTGTTTAACTTAATTGAATCACGTGGAACCGATGTACATGATTAAATCATGTAAATCCAACACACCATTTTTTTCAGTGCAGAATGTGGCCAGTATTGTCCATCTCCGGTAGGCTGCTCATATCAACGGCTTTGGGCCGCCCCACAAACCACCAGAATGCAGGGTATACATGGGGACAACACCAAATTAATTCCAATTCTTTGATATCTGAGCCACCAATTTGTGTGGCTGCGTGTGCGGCATAATTTTGATCTCCCCTGACAAAATCTCTCTCCAAGGTTTTTTGAAAAGTTGGCAGGTATTTAGTCTGTGTGTGTGTGTGTGTCCTGGAAAACCACTGAAGTTCAAGACTGATCAAATCTAATCCTGATTTTAATTTAGGAACACAGAAAACTATACTGAGCCCTGACTGTAGACATATTGCGTGATTAAAGGTCCCGTTCTTCGTGATCCCATTGTTCAAACTTTAGTTAGTGTGTAATGTTGCTGTTATAGCATAAATAATACCTGTAAAATTATAAAGCTCAAAGTTCAATGCCAAGCGAGATATTTTATTTAACAGAAGTTCCCTTTCAAAGCCTACAGCGAACGGCCGGCTTGGACTACATCCTGGTACTTCCTTCATTAATGACGTCAGTAGAACAGAAGAACAGACTAACCTCCGCCCACAAGAATACGCGAAAAAGGGGGCGTGGTCTTGTTGCAGTCCCACGTGGAGAAGAGGAAGTGTTGCGTTGAGTGTGTTTGTCGCCATGTCGTCGAGACGCTGTTATTTTCATCCCGGAGTCAAATCACCTTTGTTTGGCTTTCCCAGGGACGCTGTAGAGATCATTGAGCGCATATATCTCCCGTTAAGAGGCGTGACCTTTCCGTGCCACGTGCGCTAAGCTGCGGTCAAATCACAACACAGGAACCGCTGGCACAATCAGAACTCGTTACGTATTTCTGAAGGAGGGACTTCATAGAACAAGGAACTCATCAGCCGTTTTTAGGACAGTGAAAACAGCGGTATACAGATAAGCAAATTGTGTGAAAAATACTGTGTTTTTACACGCGAAACATGAACACATGTTATATTGCACACTGTACACACTATCAAAGCTTCAAAAAAACACGAAGAACGGGACCTTTAAGACACATTACTGTCGTCAGCAAAAAGATTGAGGAAGAGAAACTGTTCATTCACTTCGTCTTTAGCTCAGAAAACTAAAGCCTGTATTTGAGCTTCTTGTAAGGCATCTTTAGCAGCCAAAATAGAGGATGATTGAGCCATGATTGAAGATGATTATTTTCATTATGATCTGACTGTGAGTAACTGGTGAAACACACACCTTTAGCTTTGCTCCTGATGGTGGTCACGATCACTGCCACAGTCATGAGGACGAGAACAACAGCAATGGAGGAGGAAAAGCAGATGTAGAATAAAGAAACTCCTTCCTCATGATGATCCAAGACTGCATGAAAATGCAATGACAGGCAAAAAGAGGTTTAGGCTTTTATGCATTTGACAGACACACATGTTTACAAAAGATCAGCTGTATTATTAAATATCTTATACATAAGAGGAAGAGGAAGACAGATAAAAATGTTTTAAAATAGGAAAATGCAAACACATGGCAATATTGTATCATCTAAACTTCTATAGCAGAGATGTACTTGTTTTACCTGACCGCTTGTAATTGTAGGTCTCGATGTACAGGTTCTTGACTTCTTCATCAGAATGAATCTCATGCACACAGGTGAAGGAAGCAGGTGGACTCACAGTGACCATAAAAACACATGTTTCACTATCTAACAAATCGCATCTTTCTATTTCCTTGGTGTTGTTCAGTTCACTCTCCACAGACAGCTCAACAAAAGACTGCATCCACCAACTGTATCTCTGGTCAAACTTACACAGCACTATCACACTATCACTCTCTCTGTCCTCCATCTTTCCGTACACTGTGATGTTCGGCACTAGAACATCTGAAACACAACACGTGAACATGTTACAAATATCTGCAGCCAACAATATTGTGCATCTTCAACTTTTAATGTGCTGGCACTGGATATTTAAATAATAGCTGCACACATCTTGATACATTATTTGTTAACTTAACCCTTTAAGACCTAAGGGTATTTTTACAATTAATTTTCCGCCTGGTGTAATTTACTAAAAAAGCTTGTAAAACATCAACCCTGTTGTGCACAGACAATTGACACACCTCTTTTTTTTCAAGACAAGTAGCACTGTCAATATATTTGTGTTGCATTGATGTCACCTGAATGTAAAATAAGTTATGGGACCATAAACACAAATGAAAACATAAAACGGAAATTGAATCACTCAAATATTTATTGAAAACACACACAAATAAATAAAAGCTAAGCATATTTCCTCTGGAAAACAGTTTGTTCAAGTCTTTGGAGTCATGGAACTCAGGAATAAACATGATAACTTATACAGAACCAAAACTATTTACATTTTTCCAAAAAAAGTCCAGGCGCTTTTGGCCTCTTTGGATTTTGGATATTTACTGGTGCCAAGCCTCAAAACAGTTCCTATCGGGAACTTCTCCTCAAACTTTCTCCACAAAATTGCAGTGCGTCTCTCTCTCTCTCTCTCTCTCCTCAACACTAGCCGTGCGTCTCTCTCTCTCCACAATAACAGAGCTGTGGTTCATGCGTAATGACGCACACCAACGTGGATGACGGATCAGCCTGTCATTGGTCAAACCCTCATCCAAAATGGCAGCTAGCATCGCGCTAGCGGCAAAAATGACGGAAAATGTATAAATTATGGACATCAAGTGGATATATCTTGGATGTAAGCGTTTTGATTTATTGCTGAACAACTCCAAAAAGATGCACATGTTCCAGGCTGGATAGAAAACCTTCTGTAAAAGCTACAAAGAAACCAAAGACACCCCCGTGATGGCTAGCTCGTTAGCTTTCTGCTGGAAAAAACGGTAAGAAAATCGATAAAAGTTTCATGAAATAATATAGATATTTATCGGAGGTGCCGTGTGACGTCGTGGGCGATGCCGTCGGGCTCTGAGGGTTAAACACCAGTCTAGCAAAAATAATTGACATAATAATGTACAAAACATACTTTAATAATCAACTGTGTGTCAAAAGGAAGCCAGAGGAAAGTTTTGAGGAAAGCAATTAATGTTGCTTTTTAAATTAATCCAGCGTATTAGTTTAATAAAAGACATAAACAATGAGCCAGAATAAATAATATATAATTATAAAATATTCAAAACAGAATAAAAAATTATAGAGAAAGTTAGATCATACTTTCCACAGAGTCCAACTCTCTAAAAAAGTCTCCACCACTGCCTTGTCCAACAAAGCCACATAAAAAGCTCATGAATAAATTATTTTCATTAAGTCTAAGCCAGTTCTAAGAGAAGACAAATAATATTTCTGTTCTGTTTATATATATATATAGACTCCATACAGTATAAACATCACAACAACAAACAGTAAACTAATTGAAAAACCTCTGAAATCCACTCAGTCTCTGCCTCCTGACATTTCTCTGTATAAAACAAATAACAATAGTATATTTTTAATATATGATTTATTACCTGCACACATTTTGAAGTAAAACACGGGAGAAAGCAATGTACTTACGTAAAGCTAACATTACAACCAGCAAAAGGACCTGAAGAAGGAGCTTCATCGTGCCTCAAACGATTGTGCTTCTAACACAGTCTGCACCAACTCAGATTCACTCTTCAGTTCTCCTTCACGTTTCCTGTGCTAAAGAAGTTTAGTCCTTGGCATTTGCACATGAGGCACATGTTCTATTCATTTACTATACATTCAAATAAAGTCTCCTCATTGATTCAAAATCACATCAATGAATTATATTACATAAATATTTGGTTGCAGACAAACTTTTTCCCAGTCATCCCAAAACTCCAAAGTACTATAGTAATTGTTTTTCACTTCTGAAACTTAGACTTTGCAAATTCTGTGTTAACGAAGTATCGTTTGATAAAAAAAAAAAAATCCCTTCTCAAAACTTGCACGTTATTGCACATTGCAAGTCCATCGATCAATTTCTTACTTTCACATTTGAAAAATTTCAGGTTAACTTATATCATACTTGTGGTCAGTCTGCACAAACACAGATCAACATGCTCGTTTGCTTTACAGGCCCTTTAAATACAGTTTAAAAAAGACCAAGCATTCAATCTACATATAAGAAATATGTGTGTGATATAACATAAGCTACTGCCCTCTGCTGGATGTAGACAGAAATTAAAGCTACAGCAGTAAGTGAAGCATTTATTCTTATATTCAATCATTTAGCAGACATTTTTATCTAAACATACAAATGAGGAATATTACAGCATAAACAATTCATAAACAATTCATCCTAATGAGAAAGTAAAATTGCAATACACAGAGAAAATAAAAAGTTGAAATACACAGTTCTACAATTGCATCATGTAAAATGTTTCTAAAAAATAATCATATGGTATAAATTCATATAATATGTATTACAAATAAAATAAAAATACAAAAGGTTAATTGAATAATTTGTATGTTTTTCACTTCTATTTTTACAGTAGAAGTTTGTTTTTCCTCTTCAGGCCTGCTCTTCTCTCTTCAGAAAGTCTTCTGGTTATTTATGCATTCATGTAGTCATTTCCTGTATCAGTTAACAAAAGAACACAGAGTTCACTGGGTTAGTGTGTGTGTGTCCGTGTGTGTGTGTGTGTGTGTGTGTCCGTGCGTGCGTGCGTGTGTATGTGTGTGTGTACGCGTGTGTGTGACCGATCAAATCCTGACCACAAACCAGCCAGAAACACAGTCAGGACAGTAAACCTCATCATATATTAATGCCAGAATTGTCTTTAAAGCATTGCATGTCAGAATGAGTCTCACACCAACAACTGGTGTGACAGTTTAATTGCAGGAAACTACATTGAGTTCTGACTGTAGACATAATGTGTGAAGCCATTACTATCATTAGCAAAAAGATTGAGGAAGAGAAACTCATTCACTTCATCTTCAGATCAGAAAAACTGAAGTCTGCATGCTAGTCTTTGAGCTTCTTCTGAGGCATCTTTAGCAGCCAAAATAAAGGAGCATGGAGCAAAAGTCAAAAACAAAGGAAATCCTGCATACTATCCTCTTGTAAAAGTATCAAAATGCTTTATTTGCTGCAATGTTTCGATCCCATGACCTTCATCAAGCACATACACACTAACTATTCAAAACACTATCACATTTCAAATCAACTCATGACCAATCTGTAAGAACTCATCACTGGACTGCTATTTTCCTCCTGATCAGCAGGTGGCGCCTCTCACCAGGCTCCTGCTTAACACTACCACGCATTATGCCTGATGTGTGACACCTGTGTTTTGCCCTATTTAAGTGTGTTTGTGCCATGCTTTGTTGTTCAGGGATGAGAGCGGGGATCA
>JARQWZ010008383.1:0-22500 GCA_033150135.1 Gobio occitaniae | reverse complement strand
GGCTGAATTAATGGCATGTAGACGCCGTCGCTAATGTCTCGATTCAGCACTTTGAGACGCTCCTTCGCCCTTCCTATCCCTCCTTCTTTTTATCCCTCTCTTTTTCTCCTCCTCTCTTTTGTTCATCGCTGCAGCTTGAACACAGGAATACTAATGTCTCGAAAGACACACACACACACACACACCGCAGCAGATCTGAACTACACCTGCACTCGCGTGTCACTGAGAAATGCGCTTTGATGCCGGATATCGTGGAAAAGATGTTTGTTTCCTGCGTGTCCTTGAGTGAACTTGGGAAAACCTTGTTTTCATCGCCACGAATGCCAACATTTTATAGTTTACAAACAGACCGTATAGAAAAACTGTCAATCCGTTTGATTGACAGCTGTCAGTTTAACCGTCACTCCTGCGATGAGATCCCAAATTATTCCATGTTTAACAAAGAAGTTATACCAAATAATCACATATACACTCACCTAAAGGATGATTAGGAACACACACTAATACTGTGTTTGACCCACTTTCACCTTCAGAACTGCCTTAATTCTACGTGGCATTGACTCCACAAGCTGCTGAAAGCATTCTTTAGAAATGTTGGCCATATTGATAGGAGAGCATCTGCAGTTGATGGAGATTTGTGGGATGCACATCCAGGGCACGAAGCTCCCGTTCCACCACATCCCAAAGATGCTCTATTGGGTTGAGATCTGGAGACTGTGGGGCCATTTTAGTCCAGTGAACTCATTGTCATGTTCAAGAAACCAATTTGAAATGATTGGAGCTTTGTGGCGGTGCATTATCCTGCTGGAAGTAGCCATCAGAGGATGGGGACATGGTGCTCATAAAGGGATGGACATGGGCAGAAACAATGCTCAGGTAGGCCGTGGCATTTAAACCATGCCCAATTGGCACTAAGGGGCCTAAAGTGTGCCAAGAAAACATCCCCCACACCATTACACCACCACCACCAGCCTGCACAGTGGGAACAAGGCATGATGGATCCATGTTCTCATTCTGTTTACGCCAAATTCTGACTCTACCATCTGAATGTCTCAACAGAAATCCAGACTCATCAGACCAGGCAACATTTTTCCAGTCTTCAACTGTCCAATTTTGGTGAGCTGGTGCAAATTGTCGCCTCTTTTTCCTCTTTGTAGTGGAGATGAGTGGTACCCGGTGGGGTCTTCTGCTGTTGTAGCCCATCCGCCTCAAGGTTGTGTGTGTTGTGGCTTCACAAATGCTTTGCTGCAGACCTCGGTTGTAACGAGTGGTTATTTCAGTCAAAGTTGCTCTTCTATCAGCTTGAATCAGTCGGCCCATTCTCCTCTGACCTCTAGCATCAACAAGGCATTTTCTCCCACAGGACTGCCGCATACTGGATGCTTTTCCCTTTTCACACCATTCTTTGTAAACTCTAGAAATGGTTGTGTGTGAAAATCCCAGTAACTGAGCAGATTGTGAAATACTCAGACCGGCCCGTCTGGCACCAACAACCATGCCGCGCTCAAAATTGCTTAAATCTCCTTTCTTTCCCATTCTGACATTCAGTGTGGAGTTCAGGAGATTGTCTTGACCAGGACCACACCCCTAAATGCATTGAAGCAACTGCCATGTGATTGGTTGATTAGATAATTGCATTAATGAGAAATTGAACAGGTGTTCCTAATAATCCTTTAGGTGAGTGTATAGGGGCTTTAGAATAAATTAATCATACACCAACATTATGACCGGTGAATAACACTGATGATCTCCTGTTAGTGGGTGGGATATATTAGGCAGCAAGTGAACATGTTGTCCTCAGAGTTGATGTATTATGCTGCGTTCACACCAAACGCGAATAGAGCGTCTGGCGCGCGTGATTTCAATGTTAAGTCAATGGAAAGGCGCGTTGACGCGTGTCTGGAGGTCCCGCGGCGCGGAAGGCGCGTTTCGCGCGGCGCGAAGGACGCGAATCCGCCTCATTCGCGCGTCCAGGTCACATGAATGGGGCGAATGGCGCGAATTGAGCGTCTTGCGCGATACGCGCGTTACACGCGAATGGTGCTTTTGTGCATTCACGCGTTTGAAGCGAATTCGCGTCTGACGCCCGAGTTGAACATTTTTAACTTTGGCGTCAATTCGCGCCGCGTTAACCAATCAGGAGCCTGCTCGCTGCGGTCATGTGGTATAGTGACGTGTATGAGAAACCCTGTAGTGGTTCGTTTTGTGTAGATCTAACGGCCGAGCTTTGCTCTCATGAATCTATAATTTGTTGTCTGCCAAATCGTTTTGACTGAGGGCAAAGAGAAGTTTCATAACTTTATATTTTAAGGATATTTGAATATACATGCAGTGAAGATAATGTAGGAGTTGCCTGGACCACATTTGTGTGGCTATTAATGCTTAATATATATTTTTAATGAAAATGAAAAGAGGCAGAGTGGTGTTTTATGACATATCTCTCCTGGAGTGCCTTGAACGCGCGTCAATTTCGCTTCCAACGCTCGATTTCTACGCGCGTCCAAGTCTCTGCTGACGCGCGAATGCATTCAAAATGTTCGCGCGTGAAACTAGACGCGGTAGACGCAATTTTGGCGCTCAATTCGCGTTTGGTGTGAACGCAGCATTAGAAGCAGGAAAAATGGGCAAGCGTAAGGATTTGAGCGAGTTTGACAAGGGCCAGATTGTGACGGGTCAGAGCATCTCCAAAACTGCAGCTCTTGTGGAGTGTTCTCCGGTTCTCTATCAAAAGTGCTCAAGGAAGGAGTCCATGCCTCGACGGGTCACACAATATTAGGAAGGTGCCTGATTGGTGTATGTAAGGTCCCATTGGTTAGACATAAGTAGCATTACCAAAACTATTATATGTCAAATTATTTCACTGTTGAAAATAAACTGGATGAAGCAATGCGACATTAATGGCTTGCAGTGTGAGTGAGCATCATTTTAATCATATTTCTCAAGCGTTATTAATTTCACTGTTTTGCTCTGAGGAGGATATTATTGCTTTCTCGATGTGGCGACTCTCTGGGGTTTTATCAAGAGTTTTTGGGGCTTCGCTGGTTTAGGCGATCGCTAATGTCACATCCCCTCCGCCGCCTCTGGGGACGTCCGCCGCCTTTCCACCACAGTCAATTACTAACAAATAATTACAGAAACATTCGAGTGGCGGGGAAGCTTCGTCAAGGTCAAGAACTCTCTTAAAACAATTTCATGCAGCTTTAAAGTTTCTACAGTCAACATGACATCAAAATACACCTTTTTTACTTTACATCCCTGGTGCTACTTGAGATCAGGGTTCATTTCGACAGCAAATTTTGATTTAGTTTTAGTCATAGTCTTTTCACTAAAATGCCATTTAGTTTGAGTCATATTTTAGTCACCTGAATTGTTTTTAGTTTTAGTCGACTAAATATCATAAGATTTTAATCTACTAATTCTACAGTAGATTAAGTCTCCTAAAATCTAATGAGTTTAGTTCAATTGTAATACATTAAGCATTTGAGCGTTACATAACCGACTGTCACTTGAACTGACATTTTGACATAATTTTGTTTTTGACATTAAAAATACACGAAAGAGCTCAATTCACTTTTTTGTTTGTTTTTTAAAAACCTCTATATAGTTTTTATAACTTTGTATTTCTGTTTTAGTCAGTAGGCCATATCAGGTTAAGCTAAAGCTTCAAATAAGTTTGTTTATTTAATTTCAAGAAATTAACTTTTTAAAAATGGTTTTAGTGAACTATTATAACACTTTATTTAATATGTGTCAAATACTGATCTTTCCTCCTGACTATGAATTAAACGGGAATGAAATTAAATACAGTTTATTGTGTAAGCAAAAACGAATATATAATGCGTGACTTTTAATTATAAACAAGCTGGAAATACACCAGGACTCTTATTTTGAAATGTCTGCGCCTCTATTGCAGTTGCAGGAGCTCATTCAAGTTCAGGAGATCAAATATGCATTGTTACAACCGTCTAAAACACATTACTATATAAACATCGTAAAGTAAACATTGTCATCATTCATCAGCATTAGCTCATAAACAATAGCCCGGCATAAATGTGTGTTATTGATTGATTGAGCCGCTCTGGAGCTCTGGATTGGGGATGAGCCGTGTTTTCCAGCCGTTAGATCAGCATCTGTTACACAGGACATCAGTTCTGACTGGATCTCTTCCCTAATCGTCCCTCCCTAACATTTTCGTCTCGTTTTTATTTGTTGACGAAAATGACAGTTGATTTTCGTCATAGTTTTTGTCATCCAACACTAGTTTTTATTTAATTATCGTCTCGTTTTCGTCAGTGAAAAAAGATTGTTGACGAAAATTATTCGTCAACGAAATTAACACTGCTTGAGATCGATTCATTGGTGCACAGTAAAATAATAATAATATTGGCATTCAAACAAACTTTGACCTAAAATACTTTGACCGATATTTGCACGTTCACGGTTGTCTCAGAGCCGTTGAAAAACAGAGTTGCGACACTCCCATAGACTTCCACAGGAACTGAGCAATGCGGAAGTAAAGCGCGTCACGGAGCGACCAATAGTTCCAGCATTGAACCCCATTCATTTCAGTCTATCTCAAGCACACTCGCTGGCAAATTGATGACATTACTGCATATTTTGAGATTTTATGGCATTAGTTGACCTCTCAGGAATATAAATAGAAGTTAGGGCTGTGCAATATATTGAAATTATCGAAATATCGCAAATGTACAATATGCAAATGATTTTAATAGGCTACTTCAACATTGTGAAACGTGTACATTTTAGGTCAACGCATATAGCAGAGAATAGACTGAGCACACGACTGATACTTATGTGACTTGCTTGACGTTAAAAAGAGTTATTAAACGCAATAACTTGCGAAAAACAACTCCTTGCAGTCTCGCGCTGTCTGACACACACACACCGAAACGTGCGCACAAGCCGTTCTTTTTTCCGTGTCTTGTTACACACTCGAACTGTCAAATACACACACAGTTATGTCAAAATGGCTGTCTTGATGAGTATTCATGTAAACACAGTCGGTTATGCTTGAAGATATCAGTTGGGGAAAGAAATAGATTTTAGACACTTAAAGCAATATCGTATCGCATATCGAATATCGCATTATTTAACAAGTATATCGCATATCGCATTTTTCTTCAATATCGCACAGCCCTAATAGAAGTGGTATTTTATGAAGCGCGTTATAGTTAATGTTTATTGTTATAATAGATGGTTAGACTCTAACTGCGGTTAGATAACGTGAGCAGCTCCTATATCCAGATGCTATCTGTCATATTTCAACAGTTTTTAGTCTCTCTGAGATCTTTCTGTCGAAAGTGTTTCTATGACGTAGCCCATTCAAGGAATAACGTAAAACGCCTGTGAATAATGAATATGAGTAACGCCTGGATAAAAAGAGTTGATTTAAATTGGTTGCCCTGTTTTTTTTAAACACTATTTAAAACTTCTTTCTTGGGTTAAATTCTGTATATGCTAGAATCATTTATTTATATTCACCTGTTGTGTATCGAGTATCATAAAATAACATTCGGACGTTCACAACATTTAAATTATAAAAGAAATTACCACTATAACAAGTAGATGGCGGAAGAGAAACACTTATTGGCTCATTAGCCATTTTTCTCTTTTTTTAAGGAATTTTTATAGATCATCAAATCACTATTATGACATTGAAATATCTATTTTTGTTACTTTATTTGTACTGAAGTGTTAAATATATAGGCTAATTGTAGGGGAAATCATAGTCTCATGGAAAACAAAAACTTCTGACTAAACTAATCTTTATTTAAATCATGTCTGTGCTTTGTTTGTTATGATGAGGGGATTTGTAGATAATGGGAAGATTCGTGTAAGACATAAACTTGCACTAAAATTCATTCATCGTTTAGAGGTATATGTATAAAACTTGTTTTAATCGATATGGATTCTCATTCCTGGTAAATTCAACATATGACAGGTCATTATTTTCAACAGAAATGCCCGTGATAGGCTCACATGACCCAAATAAAATAACCAGATCACTCAAAAAACCCATTAACGTTATCTCTTCTTTATCTCCCCGCAGAATAAAATGCTACTGTAAAGTCGATGCACATATTGTGTTAATATTTACCACGAGATCAAAGAGTGTTACAACTCTCCTATTATATGGCTCTGGGTTGTCTGATGTTGGTTAATGGTCACATGACATGCAGCTAAACTAATAAAATACTAATAAAAAATGTGTGATTGTGATATTGTAGATAAAATAGTTTTACCTTATCTTGTAAGTTACCTTGATTAAAAACATGGTAAAATCACTCTAATGCACAACTATAGCTGGCTTATTATGATATAAAGGTCAATAACAAATAAGGTTAAGATAAAAAAAAAAAAAAAATTAATGGAATTTGGCATTTTTATGTCCAAAAAATGTATGGTGTTGATTCCTATTGGTTTTACAGCTTTTAAGACAGCATTCATTCATTATTAAACAAGATTTCTGATTTTACCAACTAGAAAATGTCAAGTGGTGCGACCATATTTTCCCTTTTTGAGAATACACATGGAAATGCACTATCCAAACTTAAAGGATATAGACCTAAGTTTGACCTAAGACAAGACACTCAGCAGATTATTGCTGAAGTGAAAGCAATTCAAAATATGAAAGTATGAAAAAGTTATGGAAGTCTAAATTTACTGTAAATAAAAAATACTGTACTAAATATGTTTTATTTTATATAAAATATATATTTTAAAAAAATGTTTTAATCTAAAATTACTATAAAATCAAAGCCATATGTCTAACCAAGTTGAGTTCCAAATTTGAAGTTGATATCACAAAAATTGAAGTCCCCATGAGATTGTGTTTAGGCGCTGTACCAAAAACAGCCACCGGGTGTCATTCAAATTCCATTGATTGTTTTTTTTATGCATTTTCCTGCATATTTCTGTCCAAATGTCACTTCCATCACAAAACAGTCACCAAATATGGACCCTTGAGACTCAGACCTTTCCGACGATATCTGTTTTGTCAAGATTAGAAAAGGTTTCGATTATAAAGTAGTTAAAATAAATGTTGTAATATGAAACATGACACCGCCCACTAGGGGGAGGAGCCCGCTAGAAGAATTTAAAGTACCGTTTCCATGGTAACGCAACGTCCAATTTCAAAACGGATTACACAGGATGAATTTTGAGTTTGTAAGCTTTTGAATGATACCTAATTTATGATAATTACTAAAATACATGATACGAAAAAAAAAGCGATAAAAAAAAAGAGTGCCAGGTGACAGTTAAGGGGTTAAAATAATATACATATACAATATACATATTAATCATTGTAGTGTCACATGATAAATTCCCTTTCCATTTCTTTATGTGTTGCCCTTTTAGTTCAATTCATATAAACGGACACTTTTCTATGTGTTCAAACAGCCAATTTTCCATAAGGAGCTTTTATGTTTTGTTTTTAACTGTAAAAATTATTTGTATTCATTATATAACGGTTTATATTTCTTACTTCATTTAATTGCAGTGGGAATTGATACTTTTAAATGTAAATTTGCTGATCGCACCACCTGACATTTCAAACTCAATTCAAATCTAACAGGCATTAACTTGGACGCCTATACAAATGTTTGACCATATGCTCAAGGTTATACTTACATTATTTAAATCAAATACACATTTTTATAATAACAACACATTTTTTAAGTTTTCAGGGGTCACACCACCTGACATGATGAGTTGAAACAACCTCAGTATTACTCAAAAATGTCAAATTATGTAATATTTATGGGAGGGTGACTAACATTGTTACTGCATCAAAGGGGTCCTCTGTGTGATGTCACATGGGTTTCTTAAAGGAACATTGCATAAAGTGGCATTTTTAATGTCGGTCGCCCTCCCTGACATTTGGAGAAGTACATTTTTCAGACAAATTTTTTTAAAGTAATAGAATAGTTTTGAAATAGGGTTGAGACACTATTTTCCCTCATTTATAAGGAATTTAACGTAAAATCATGCCAAACTATTTGAATAAGAGTTTTACTGAGAAAATTAACCTTTTTTATTGCATTTTTGTTTTCTGCTTGTACGTTCGCACCACCTGACATTTTTGGTCTTTCAAACACCACAACTCAAAAAGTCAATTTCAAATAAATTAAAAGGGTTTCTTATAATGGAAATATTGTAGATCAATTTGATATATGACATGTATTTATTACAAATCTTTTTTGGGAAATAATTCACTCGGACACAAAAAAATACATGTCATGTCATTGACCCATAATACACTATATTACAACAGGTAAACAAATAAAATAGCACACTTTGTGATTGTGATATTGTAGAAAAAATATTTTCCATAATTTAAATAAATGGAAATGTCACTATATAGATATATAGTACCAGTCAAAAGTTTGGAATGTTGTAATGTTTCTGAAAGAGTCTCTTCTGCTCATCAAGCTTGCATTTATTTGATCAAAAATACAGAAAAAACTGTAATATTGTGAAAAATTACAATAAAAAAAGGTTTTCTATTTTTAATATACTTTAAAGTGTAATTTATTCAGTGATCAAAGCTGAATTTATCATCATTACTCCAGTCCTCCATCCTTCACTAATCATTCTCATATGAGGATTTATTACCAATTTTGGAAAGTTTTGCTGCTTATTATATATTAGAGCTGTCAAGCGATTAATCGCATCCAAAAAATATTGTTGGTTTAACTTAAAAAAGTAAGTTACCTGGTTGCCTTAAAATTTTGAGTTCATTGAAATCAAACATTTGAGTTAATACAATGGAGATTGGTTTAATAAATAGCAACTCAAAATATTACAGTATCTGAACCACATTAGTTATCTAAGTTGATTTCACAAAAGATAAAAATTTGTGATAATGAATCATGAAAATACTTTTTTACAGTGTATATATAAATACACACACATGCATATATTTAAGATTTGTTTTAAATATTTATATAGTCGTATAATATATATACAGTATATATATATATAAATTATATAAATATGCATGCAATATTTCTTAAATATATACATGTATGTGTGTGTATTCAAATATACACAATAATTACACACACATATATATATATATATATATATATATATATATATATATATTATACCCACAAATGTTGACACTTTGACCTGAGCATGTTTTGCTGAAGTGTTTTTTCGCGACCTTTGACACCACAGACTGAACAAAATGAAGCATTGCTTGGTCATTGGTTGAGCTAAATTGGTATTATCTAATTGTGTTCTTAAATTGAACAGCTGATTGGTTGATTGTAATCCATTACATCCCTTTCTATCACAAGTTATGACATTATCAAGATGAGTTTGTTCCGACACAGTTCTTGTCATATTTTATTAGCTCAGTTTGGGAAACCCTGATCCAAAGGGAAATCTGTCAGTAAATCTTTCATCAAAATAAAAAACTTGTTCCGCGTTTTACTCCACAAACCGATCCTGATAAATAATGGAAGTCAGACAGGGTTTGAGTGTGGTTTCATGTGGACAGGCTGGACTCTCACCATCCACGCGGTCACAAAATCGCCCATCCACGTCCCTACAGCGGCCATCTTCATCAAACTCTCGTTCCTGATGCCCATGTACTCCGTCACCATGTGAGGACTGTAGAGAGAGAGACACAGATCCGATCATGAGGTGTGGCGCTTGGCTTCTGTCGCCGCGTCTTCTCCGAAAGCTTCAATAACGCTACAGGACACGCTAACGTCATCACAAACACAAACACACTTCAGAGGCCTTTATATTGCTTTCAGGGAAGGAATCGCTTCCAGAAAATGATCCGACGCACATAAAAACACAGCCAAGCGTTCATATGATGTGACAGCGAGCGGATGTAATCTTCTTTACGCCGTCAGAAGTGTTTACAGGCCTTGAACAGGTACACACTCGTTAATCTGCTTATGCACGTCAGTTTGTGGATTACAGACGGTGGGAAACGCAGAACAAGTGTCAGAACGAGCCGATTGTTGCCACAAGGGCTTTTGCTCTCATTCTGAAGCGCGTCACGGATAATAACGGCATTATTCTGTAAAGGAAACATGTTTTAACGAGCGCTTTTTTCCTCATTAGCGTTCATCGCAGACTTCTGGAGGCCTGAGCTAAACTTTATCGGTCAGTGCGTTCATAAGCCCTAAATCTGTTCGTTCTTCCACTGTCAACCAACAACAGTGAGTTTAAAATGTTCAATAATGCAAGAAAAAAAGAAAATCGAACAAATGAATGAAGTGAACAATTTATCCTACTACTTATAATAGCCTACTGTACAGAAATGTAATAAAGTAATCAAATTTAGCAAAGCATTGCATGAGCACATTTTTACACAGCAATCCTGGTCAATTAAATACACAAATATGCTGTTCACACATGATCATTTACCAGTAAAGACTGTGCAGAATCTCCTGATCAAAACACAGGCGAAAAAGACGCAGAAACAAGTGATATCACATTTAATCATATGCATGTGTAAAATAACGCGATCATTGACATTAAAGATGGGGTAAGTGGTATTTCAAAATTGCTTTAGTAAAGTGTCTCGAGCCGAGTACCAAAACAAACTGATAGCCAATCAGCAGTAAGGGGCGTGTCTACTAATGACGGGAAGGACCGACATTAGCCGAGCAACGACAGAAAGAGAGAGATGACAGATAAAAACACATGTGGAAGATGTGTGTGGAACAAAAGAAGGCTTACGATCAGCTTTCCAGCGCTGGAGAGAACTCAACGGAGCGAGCGTTGCTTTATTTCTTCTCCATAGGCGATTAACACTGGTTTTGTTTTGTTTCACAGAACTAATATATGCTGGCTTTTGCTTGAATATGCTCATCATGTTTGCTTGCTTGTCCATTTGCAATCGTAATTGCCTGGATTACGTATATGTGGGGGGGGGGAGCTATCAAAATAGGGGCGTGTTTAATTTGGTGATTTGAAATATCAACATTGGTTACACACACACACACTGCCCCTAAACCTACCCATCACACACACACACACACACACACACACACACACACACACACACACACACACACACACACACACACACACACACACACACACACACACACACTGCCCCTACCCATCACAGGAGACTGTGCAGTTCACTTTCTGTGAAAAAAACTCATTCTGTGATTTATAAGCATTTTGAAAAGTGAGGACATGGGGAACGTCCTCATATTTCTCCCTCTTTTTGTAATACCCATGTCATTATACACATTTGTGTCCTGATATTTCATACACACTCACTCTCACACACTCTATTTTTTCCTCTTTTTTAAAGTTGTGAAATCACTATTGTGGAGTTTATCTTTTGCTATTTGAGCAAATTGGAACAAAAAATATATATTTAATTTATTTTCTAGTTCACGCCAAACTATGACGACTTCATCTTCTGAGAAACCCTGAAATATGAAAAGGATATATATTTTTAAATATAGTTTTTTAATTTCAGTTAAAGCTTATTTTATTTCAAGTAAGGATTTTTACAATAATAACTCTTAAATGAATTAAAGATGGCATATTAAATGATTTCATCCGCGTTACGGCATCCTCCTGTCTCACGCTCTCGTGTTTAACAAGCTTTCATCCTTATTAGCACGCTCATGGCTGACAAATCTGTGAAGCAAACGGACGCTTGACCCGCGGCCTTTACGGCCTCATAATGCGTGAGATTGAATCTGTATTCCGTCCGTTACGGCCCGTCATTAGAGCACATGTCCAAACGCAGACTTATCACTTTCCTCCCCGCACACCGATAAAGCCGCTTTGATTAGAACGAAGATTTATTGGCGCATTAAGTCAGTTTCAAACCCTGCGGTTGTGGACCACGGCCAGCCTGGCCTGCGAGACCGCTGGGAGTCGTTCAGCAAGGGCATCGAGCTAATCGATAATACGGGAACCATCCGCCGCTCGCAGACGTGTTAGCATGTAGCGGAGATGCTAGTTTAGGTCGGTGCGGTTCCACATGCAGGGGACTGGTGTGATATGGCTGAGACACTCTCTCTGATCAGTGTCTCATGTCTTCATTTATTCATTATGGCTGTAATTTTAATGCAGTGCTGCTGGGTGTCCTGACAAAGTCTCAGCTCCGCAGCACAAATGAGACACTATGACATCACTCTCAGACATTTTTTGGACAAAAAGTATTACCATGTTTTTTTTATGGACATGATACTGAAATATGCATTTTGGACGTGTACCGTTGAAATACCACATTTTTGTTTTGGAACACTTACTATACTTATATATTTGTTTGTTTTTCCATTTCCTATGTTAATAGCATGTTTTATGGCATGTACCATAGTATTACAATGATTTTTTGGAAATTTACCAATAAAATTCCATGTTTTTTGAACATTTACTATGGTAATACAAAGCTTTTGACACGTTCCATAGTGATGATATGTTTTCTGAACATTAACATTTCCCATGGTTATACCATTTTTTTATATTTACCTTGGTAATAGCATGTTTTTAAACATGTACTATAATAATGCCATGTTTTGTTAATATTTCCCATGTTAATACAATGTTTCTGGACATTCACCATAGTATTACCATGTTTTTG
Organism: Gobio occitaniae; assembly: GCA_033150135.1. Taxonomy (NCBI): domain Eukaryota; kingdom Metazoa; phylum Chordata; class Actinopteri; order Cypriniformes; family Gobionidae; genus Gobio; species Gobio occitaniae. The sequence continues at coordinate 9,899 of JARQWZ010008383.1, read as the reverse complement.
GACATGTACCATTGAAATACTACATTTTTGATATATTCTATGGTGGCATTTAAACATTTCCAAAGATAATACCATGTTTTTCTGAAAAATGTTTTAGTTTTTCAGATGTTCCATTGTAGTTATATGTTTTCTGAGCATTTCCCATTTTTTTCCCAATATTTACTATGGTAATAGCATGTTTTTTGACATGTACCATACCAGAATTACGTTTTGAACATTTACAACAGTAATGCCATGTTTTTGTTTTTTTTTTTACATTTCCTATGTTAATAGCATGTTTTATGGCATATACCATAGTTTTACAATAATTTTTTGGAAATGTACCATTCATTTACACGAACATTTACTATGGTATTACCAAGCTTTTGACACGTTCCATAGTGGTAATATGTTTTCTGAACATTTCCCATTGTAATTCCATGTTTCTGGAAAATGTTTACATGGTAATACCATGTTTTGATTTGTTTTGAATTTTTCATGTTAATATCATGTTTTAAGACATGTACTAAATGATTTTTGGACATGTACTGTACCATTAAAATTCCATGTTTTTTGAACATTTACTATAGTATTACCAGGTTTTTGACATGTTCCGTTGTAATTTGTTTTCTGAACATTAACATTTCCCATGGTAATACCATTTTTTTTATATTTACCTTGGTAATAGCATGTTTTTTGACATGCACCATACTAGTATTACACTATTTTTGAACATGTACTATAGTAATGCCATGTTTTGTTAATATATCCCACATAATACAATGTTTCTGGACATTCACCATAGTATTACCATGTTTTTGGACATGTACCATTGAAATACTACATTTTTGATATGCTCTATGGTGGCATTTAAACATTTCCAAAGATAATACCATGTTTTTCTGATTTTTTTTAAGTTTTTGACATGTTCCATAGTAGTAATATGTTTTCTGAGCATTTCCCACCCCCCCCCCCCAATATTTACTATGGTAATAGCATGTTTTTTGACATGTACCATACCAGTATTACAACGTTTTGAACATTTACTATAGTAATGCCATGTTTTTTTTTTTTTTTTTACATTTCCTATGTTAATAGCATGTTTTATGGCATGTACCATAGTATTACAATGATTTTTTGGAAATGTACCATTAAAATTCCATGTTTTTTGAACATTTACTATGGTATTACCAAGCTTTTGACACGTTCCATAGTGGTAATATGTTTTCTGAATATTTCCCATGGTAATACCATGTTTCTGGAAAATGTTTACATGGTAATACCATGTTTTGTTTTGTTTTAAAATTTTCATGTTAATATCATGTTTTATGACGTACCAAATGATCATTGGACATGTACTGTACCATTAAAATTCCATGTTTTTTTAACATTTACTATGGTATTAGCAAGTTTTTGACATGTTCCGTAGTATGTTTTCTGAACATTAACATTTCCCATGGTAATACCATTTTTTAAATATTGACCTTGGTAATAGCATGTTTTTTTACATGCACCATACTAGTATTACACTGTTTTTGAACATGTACTATAGTAATGCTTTGTTAATATTTCCCACGTTAATACAATGTTTCTGGACATTCACCATAGTATTGCCATGTTTTTGGACATGTACCATTGAAATACTACATTTTTTTATATGTTCTATGGTGGCATTTTAACATTTCCAAAGATAATAACATGTTTTTCTGAACATTTATTTCGTTTTTGACATGTTCCATAGTAGTAATATGTTTTCTGAGCATTTCCCATGTTTTTTCCCCCAATATTTACTATGGTAATAGCATGTTTTTGACATGCACCATACCAGTATTACAATGTTTTGAACATTTACTATGGCAATGCCATTTTTTTTTTTTTTACATTTCCTATGTTAATAGCATGTTTTATGGCATGTACCATAGTATTTGGAAATGTACCATTAAAATCACATGTATTCTGAACATTAACATTTCCCATAGTTATACCATTTTTTTATATATACATTTACCTTGGTAATAGCATGTTTTTGAACATGTACTATAGTAATGCCATGTTTTGTTAATATTTCCCACGTTAATGCAACGTTTCTGGACATTCACCATAGTATTACCATGTTTTTTGGACATGTACCATTGAAATACTATGTTTTTGATATGTTCAATGGTGGCATTTAAACATTTCCAAAGATAATACCATGTTTTTCTGAATTGTTTTTTCTTTTTTGACATAGTAGTAATATGTTTTCGGAACATTTCCCATGTTTTTCCCCCCAATATTTACTATGGTAATAGCATGTTTTTTGACATGCACCATACTAGTCTTACAATGTTTTGAACATTTACTATAGTAATGCCATGTTTTTAATGAACATTTCCTATGTAAATATCATATTTTTGGAAATGCATAATAGTATTGCCATGTTTTTTGGACATGTACCATTGGATTATCTCACGTTTTTGCTGTTGCATGGTGGTATTTAAACATTTACCATGGTAATACCATGTTTTGTTTTGAATTTTTCATGTCAATACCAAGTTTTATGACATGTACCAAATTATTTTTAGTCATGTACTGTACCATTAAAATTCCTGTTTTTTGAAGATTCTATATGATAAAACCATGTTTTAAAAAAAATATATTTTAACATGTTTTTTTAACATGCACTGCAATGCAATGTTTTTGAACATGTACTACATGTTGACATGACATGACATGTTTTTTTAATACCATGGTATGTTAATACCATGTTTCTGGACATGCAACATAGTATTACCATGTTTTTTTGGACATGTCCCATTTAACATGTCCCATGTTTTTAAAATATGTTCATGGTGGTAAACAATCAAGCTATTAATCAAGGTGTTTTTCTGAACATTTACCATGGTAATACCATTTTTTAAAAAGGTTTCCACATTAATACCAGCATGTTTTATGACAAGTACCAATTCATTTTTGGATATATACCATTAAAATCCCATGTGTTTTGAGCATTCACTGTGGTATCAATAATTTTTTGACATGTTGACACATTTTCACACATTTCCAATGGCAATGCCATGCATTTTTTTTTAAACATTTACCCTGTTGATACCATGTTTTGACTTTTACTATAGTAGTAATGCCATGTTTTGTGAATATTCCCCATGTTAATACCATGCTTTTGGACATTCACCATAGTATTACAATGATGTTTGGACAAGTACCATCGAAATACCATGTTTTTTGTTTATTTACCATGTTAATACCATGTTTCTGGACATGCAACATAGTATTACCATGTTTTTTTGGACATGTCCCATTTAATACCATGTTTTTGATATGTTCATGGTGGTAAACAGTTCCAAAGGTGTTTTTCTGAACATTTACCATGGTAATAACATTTTTTAAAAAGGTTTCCACATTAATACCAGCATGTTTTATGACAAGTACCAATTCATTTTTGGATATATACCATTAAAATCCCATGTGTTTTGAGCATTCACTGTGGTATCACCAAGTTTTTGACATGTTGACATGTTGACATGTTTTCACACATTTCCCGTGGCAATGCCATGTATTTTTTAAACATTTACCCTGTTGATACCATGTTTTTGACTTTTACTATAGTAGTAATGCCATGTTTTGTGAATACTCCCCATGTTAATACCATGCTTTTGGACATGCAGCATAGTATTACAATGATATTTGCACATGTAACATTGAAATGCCATGTTTTTTGATAATTTACCATGTTTTTGAACATGTATCGTGGCATATGAATAATTGAATATGTTATTCAATCATTACCATGTTACATATCATAGTAACATCACTGTACCATACAATTATTATATGTTATAAACACATTCCAATGCGTTATTACAGTGGATTTATATACAAATATATATGTAACACATGTAACCAAATAATGTTCAACAGCTCGCTCGTACAAATGCGGTTTATCCAAACGACTCCCTAGAGTCTCTTCTGTTAATTATAGCTCTCCAGCAGCCCAGTTTATGAAATATGAGATGCACTGGTAAAAAATGAGGTCACATATGCTGCACGAGTTGATTCGAATCAACAACACGAGACATTACTGACGGAAACAACGAGCCCTGATGAGGCGAGTCTCGCTGGGAAGAACCTCAGGTGCGCAGACCCTCGTTCCTGGAAGTCAGAGAGACCCGTGACAGGATTACTGATGTGTGCGACGTGCTGGTGTTCCAGGGATAAGGAGAGACGCTCCAGCCGTGAGAATTAATATGAATGATGCTCCCGAGCGCCTGCTAATGAGTCGAGTCTCACAGAGAACAAAACGTCCAAGTCATGATTTGACAAATTCAAACTCCAGTCGCTGCTAAAATTTCAGTTTGCCTTTGGTCTATTTTCAGGGCAGCAGACGGAATCGGTCTGATTCTGTGAAAACGGCCGCTGGCCGACTCTCAGAGATGTTTGTGACATTCTTACTGGCTCCCAAGGCAGGACTGAATTTTAATTAGGCACCGTCTTGGAAGCCACAAATCTGAAACACCCTCTAAAACGCTTCCAAGAGCCTCACTTTTTAGGAACTTCACAGGACGGAATTGCAATCTGGATGGTTCTCTACACAAGAATCGATCTAGAACACTTAAAGTCGGCTATTTTCTTATTGCATATTTTGATCTGGTTGTGAACGATTCATCCATGCATATGTTTAATTTTTAATCAGAACATCAAACGTTCTTTCTGGTACATGCGCTACATTTCCAAAAACATGGTATTAACATGGGAAATATTCAAAAAACATGGTAAAACATGGTATTACCACAGTAAATGTTCATAAAACATGGTAATTCAATGGCACATATCCAAAAAACATTGGAAAACTATGGTGAATGTCTAAAAACATGGTATTGACATGGGAAATGTTCAAAAAACATGGTATTACCACAGTAAATGTTCATAAAACATGGTAATTCAATGGCACATATCCAAAAAACATTGGAAAACTATGGTGAATGTCTAAAAACATGGTATTGACATGGGAAATGTTCAAAAAACATGGTATTACCACAGCAAATGTTCATAAAACATGGTAATAAATGGCACATATGCAAAAACCATTGGAAAACTATGGTGAATGTCTAAAAACATGGTATTAACATGGGAAATGTTCAAAAAACATGGTATTACCACAGTAAATGTTCATAAAACATGGTAATTAAATGGCACATTTGCAAAAACCATTGGAAAACTATGGTGAATGTCTAAAAACATGGTATTAACATGGGAAATGTTCAAAAACATGGTATTACCATAGTAAATGTTCAACAAAACATGATATTACCATAGTAAATGTTCATAAAACATGGTAATTCAAATGGTACATATCCAAAAAAACATTGGAAAACTATGGTGAATGTCTAAAAACATGGTATTACCACAGTAAATGTTCATAAAAAATGGTAATTCAATGGTACATATCCAAAAAAACATTGGAAAACTATGGTGAATGTCTAAAAACATGGTATTAACATGGGAAATGTTCAAAAACATGGTATTACCATAGTAAATGTTCAAAAAAACATGATATTACCATAGTAAATGTTCAAAAAAACATGATAATACCATATTAAATGTTTATAAAACATGGTAATTCAATGGTACATATCCAAAAAACCATTGGAAAACTATGGTGATTGTCTAAAACCATGGTATTAACATGGGAAATGTTCAAAAACATGGTATTACCATAGTAAATGTTCATAAAACATGGTAATTCAAATGGTACATATCCAAAAAACCACTGGAATGCTATGGTGAATGTTCAAAAACATGGTATTAACATGGGAAATATAAAAAATAACAGTAATTCAATGGTACACGTCCAAAAACCATCGTAATACTATAGTTGTCACAAAGTCCCGGTGTGTTTGTGGACTCTTTTGTATTTCCTGCCTTGTGCCATGTGTTGTAGTCCTTTGTAGTTTTTCATCATGATTAGTTTTCCCCAGGTGTTGCCTATAAGCCACTCCCCCTTGTTATCTTGTTATCCTCATTTCCCTTTGTGTATTTATACCGCTGTGCTTCAGTTGTTGTTTGTCGGTCGATGTATAAACTGGCAAAGTGATTACTTTAACATGGCACATTTTCTAGAAGAAATCTTCTAGAAGGTTTAAAACTAAATCAAAATCGGTTATTTACATCCTTTTTAGCTGACATGATTAATTCTTAATCACAATCCAATCAGTTCCTCATGAATAAGAGCTTGAGCCACACCCTGCATGCATTATCACTGAAGTTTTACTCTATTGTAAGTCCCTCTGGATAAGAAGCATCTTGTAAATGCATGAACGTAACGACAGTCAAACAGTTTGTGAAGTTCCCGTAATGTGTGCATCTGATCATTACATCTGGCCAGATCCACAAGAACAAATGCGAATCAATAACCGTGTGAATGTCAGCGCTGTATTATTTGCAGTCTTAAAGCAGAACTGCAGCAACACAGAATAAATGAAGCTGACTATTATGAGGAATTAGCAGTAAATGTTCCTCTCACACAGACACAAATGTAAATTATGCAGACTTCTGCGGCTCTCCCTGAGGGAAGCTCATTCTGGACTAAAGGCAAAATTTGCCAAAGTTTTATAAGCAACAGCGAGTGTTAGATTAGACAGCTACTAGTGCAGAAACGGCCTGATTTGTGGTACCAGCAGCTTGTAAAACAGCACTTAACATGATGATGATGTTGAGCGGTTAGTCTGGCTGCTGGTAACACACACACACACACACACACACACACTCACACTTAAACTACATGTCCCTTCCTGATGTACGATTCGGCCTATATGTGCATCTGTTAATCTCACGGAGCGCCGCAGTTGTCACAGTAACCGTGAAAGCGGCTCGTCTCCAGCTGGGCTGACCTGTGAGATATCACTGGCCCCGCCCTCTTCCACACAGGCCCCGCCCCCTGGCCTACATAATGCATCTGTTTTTCTTCCCCCAATTGATTCTCTGGTTCACATCAAATTCTTTAAAAATGTGACCTAGTTTTGTTTAACCCACAGCAAATTCTGTCATCATTTACTCGCCCTCATGTTGACATGAAACACCATGGTTTTTGAACATGCATCATATATAACCATGTTTCTGGACATGTCTCATGGTAATATCATGTTTTTTTTGATAATTTTCTATGGTAATAGCATGTTTTTGCCAATATGTCAATAACATGTTTTTGGTATGCACCGTAGTATTACTGTACCCGTAGAATTACCATGTTTTTTGAACATTTCCCATGTTAATTCCATGTTTTTGGACAGTTTTTTATTTTATTTTTTACATGTACAATTGAATTACCATTTTTGGGGGGTAATTTATTTCCCATGTTATTACCATGTTTTTAGACATTCACCATAGAATCACAGTGGTTTTTGGACTTGTATCATTGAATTACCATGTTTTTTTTTACATTTACTGTGGTAACACCATATTTTGTGAATATTCCCCATGTTAATACCATGTTTTTTAGATTTTCACCATAGAATCACAATGGTTTTTGAACTTGTACCATTGAATTACCATGTTTTTTAACATTTACTATAGTAATAGCATGTTTTGTGAATATTTACTATAGTAATACCATGTTTTTTTAAACATTCACCACAGTTTTACAATGGTTTTTGGATGTGTACCATTGAATTACCATGTTTTTTATATATTTTCTATGGTAATAGCATGTTTTTGCCAATATGTCAATACCATGTTTTTGAACATGCACCGTAGTATTACTGTACCGTAGAATTTACCATGTTTTTGAACATTTCCCATGTTAATTCCATGTTTTTGGACATTCACCTTAGTTTAAACAAGTTTTTTTTTTTTACATGTACAATTGAATTACCACTTTTTGGGGGTAATTTATTTCCCATGTTAATACCATGTTTTTAGACATTCACCATAGTATCTCAATGGTTTTTGGACTTTTATCATTGAATTACCATGTTTTTTTAACATTTACTGTGGTAATACCATGTTTTGTGAATATTCCCCATGTTAATACCATGTTTTTAGACATTCACCATAGTATCTCAATGGTTTTTGGACATGTATCATTGAATTACCATGTTTTTTTTTTAACATTTACTGTGGTAACACCATGTTTTGTCAATATTCCCCATGTTAATACCATGTTTTTAGACATTCACCATAGTATCACAATGGTTTTTGGACATGTATCATTGAATTACCATGTTTTGTTTAAACATTTACAGTGGTAATAGCATGTTTTGTGAATATTCCCCATCTTAATACCATGTTTTTTTGAACATTCACCAGAGTTTTACAATGGTTTTTGGATGTGTACCATTGAATTACCATGTTTTTTTAATATATTTTCTATGGTAATAGCATGTTTTTGCCAATATGTCAATACCATGTTTTTGAACATGCACCGTAGTATTACTGTACCGTAGAATTACCATGTTTTTGCACATTTCCCATGTTAATTCCATGTTTTTGGACATTCACCATAGTATCACAATGGTTTTTGGACATGTATCATTGAATTACCATGTTTTTTTAACATTTACAGTGGTAACACCATGTTTTGTGAATATTCCCCATGTTAATACCATGTTTTTAGACATTCACCATAGAATCACAATGGTTTTTGAACTTGTACCATTGAATTACCATGTTTTTTTAACATTTACTATAGTAATAGCATGTTTTGTGAATATTTACTATAGTAATACCATGTTTTTTTTAACATTCACCACACTATTACAATGGTTTTTGGATGTGTACCATTGAATTACCATGTTTTTTATATATTTTCTATGGTAATAGCATGTTTTTGCCAATATGTCAATACCATGTTTTTGGACCGGTACCTTAGAATTACCATGTTTTTTGAACATTTCCCATGTTAATTCAATGTTTTTGGACATTCACCTTAGTATAAAGTTTTTTTTTCCAGTTTTTTTTACATGTACAATTGAATTACCATTTTTTGGGGTAATTTATTTCCCATGTTAATACCATGTTTTTGGACACGTACCACATAATTTAATTTCTTTGTACATTTACCATTGAATTACCATGTTTTGTGAATATTCCCCATGTTAATACCATGTTTTCAGACATTCACCATAGTATCACAATGGTTTTTGGACATGTACCATTGAATTACCATGTTTTTTTAACATTTACTATTGTAAAACCATGTTTTTTTGAATATTTACTATGTTAATACTGTGTTTTTAGACAATCACCATAGAATCACAATGGTTTTTGGACATGTACCATTGAATTACCATGTTTTTTTAACATTTACTATAGTAAAACCATGTTTTTTTAACATTTACTATGTTAATACTATGTTTTTAGACATTCATCATAGAATCACAATGGTGTTTGGACATGCACCATTGAATTACCATGTGTTTTTAACATTTATTATGGTAATACCATGTTTTTTTAACATTTACTATGTTAATACTATGTTAATACTATGTTTTCAGACATTCACAATAGTATTACAATGGTTTTTGGACATGTACCATTGAATAACCTAGTTTTTTTTTACATTTACTGTGGTAATACCATGTTTTTGGACATTCCCCATAGTATTACAGTGTTTTTTGGACGTACACCCTTGAATTACCAGTTTTTTTACATTTACTGTGGTAAAACCATGTTTTTTTAAATATTTCCCATGTTAATACCAGGTTTTTGGACATTCACCATAGAATCACAATGTTTTTTTTTGGACGTGTACCATTGAAATACCAACATGTATCATAGTATTACCATGTATTTTGGCATATGCATATTCCATTCATTCAGAACCATATCACATATGTTTTTTGTTCACCCCAAAATAAAATGTAAATGTCGTGGAGCAAAACATCCAGTGATGCTCCAAAATAAAAACGATGAACTATTCCTTTAAA
>JARQWZ010008382.1:0-27681 GCA_033150135.1 Gobio occitaniae | reverse complement strand
AGAGAGAGAGAGAGAGAGAGAGAGAGAGAGAGAGAGAGAGAGAGAGAGAGAGAGTGCACAGCTATGCGACCAGCTCAAACTAGTTCGGAGAAACACAAAGAGCAGCAGAGATCATAGAGAGAGCTGAACACAGACACACGCTCACAGCACAGCATCATATTCACAGCAATAAGGCAAGTACATCATCATCATCATCATCATCATAACCCATAACTATTATTAACCGGCAGTAGATGTTTCACGACGCTGCGCTTTTGAATAATAGCCTACTCGTCTCGTGTGTGATAAATAACGCAAATATCTGCGATTGACCTGGATCGGATTTTTGTGTAGCCTATATGTGTTTCAATTATCGCTATTTATTTCATTTTATTTTTTATCTGATTTCATTGCGATTATATGCCGTAATGATATGTTTCTGGCGTATTTATGATGTGACATGATGAAATATGAAAGGAGGCGTGATCGTATCAATAACAAACGCGTCGATTGTCAATAAGCGTTTCATTTGAAGACCAATTTTAGACCATAAAATGTCTGATTTGTGTTTAATATGTAATATTTCCTGAGTTTAGAATAACAGCGTCGATATGAGGTTTAACTGGATAGCGTCACTATCGCGGTGTATTGTAGATGATTTAATGGCGGGTGTCTCTTTAAATAGTTGCTTCGTGGAGTTTGTGTTTCGAGCGCAAGGGCTCTTTAATGCTGTCAGGGGAAATGATGCACTGTAAGTGCCAAAGAGCAGAGGAGCAGCTGCCAGCAACTGCTGACCCACTTCTCCAAATCAGAACCAAACGGACAACATCAGGCCTCGCCTTCACATTCTGACGGGACGAAGAGCTCCAGATGCGGGTGAACTTTGTGCTCCTCGAGGAAGTTTTCAGAATGTCCAGTTCTGCATTTATCAAAGGCAGCATCCCACGTCCCCTCGCCCATCACAGAGCGGGGTTTGTCCTCCAATGCAAATAGGCTTATATTCAAAGGAGTCGCCCCCCCCTCCTCAAGACACAGCATGGGATCTGTGTTCGGGCTCTTTCAGAGAGGGAAGCAAAACGGGCGAGATCCTGCTTTGTTCGGAGCCAGTGAATCAGGCTCCTCTAAGGCCCAGCTGAAGGTCTTTGAGTACTTGGCCTCTCTCCCCGCGGAGGCTGAGGAGGGGATGGGAGGGGAGGCGGGGGACCCCTGCCGACCGCTGTTTCTCCTCGCACAAAAGTCCGACCCAGAGGAACCCTTCACATTTATGAGTGACTGAAGAATGGAGCCGTGCCGCGGGCTGCGCCTTGAAAGGAGCCTGTTTTAATGGAGGCAGGAAAAGAATGAAAAGGAGAAGTGCTGTGTGCTTTTTTTCCCCTCAAGAAAAGAGGAAAATATAGAGAGGCTCTTTTATGGAGTCACACACAGCGAGCTGCTAGGATGGCGTAGGACATCGTGTACACAGTGTCTTTAATTCAGACGGTACAAACAAAAACATTAATATCTGATGGGGAATTATCTGATTTGGTGTGTTTTGATGTTTTTACAGGACATGGGAAATAATACAATTCTTAGTTTTGCAGCGTGAAACCCACCATAACTGATTTAACCAGCTTAAAAACAACAAAAACGGCGTAATATAACTAATATATCAGGTTTTTTGGCCAAATTTTCAAAATACAAAAATCTCTCTCTCTAAACTAAACTGTTAAAAATATTTTTTTGTTAATTGAAATAAAGCTAAAATACCATTTAAATACTAGATGAAAAAAAAAACCGTTTCAAACTGCAAGTTTCTGGAAACATTACTGTTATAATCTCAGTGTAAATTACAAAAACTTGAATTTTTAAAAACGGTGACATCATGCGTATGTGTATAGTATGTTCAATCTATAGGCGAGTAGTGTTTCTGTACAAACGCCTTGTTCGAATACTTCCCTACTATCTAGTATGCCAAAAACAGTACGCCAAAAGAGTTATTTCAGAATACATTAGAAAAACAGTAGGCGAAAGGTCTCCAACTCCCGCCGAGATTCGAAAGTACGCAATCGATGGACGCTTTACTATCCCATGAGGCCATGGGAGAGGATTTATAAATGACAGTGAAGCGGCGCAACTGATGCTGGTAGGTCATGTGACAGAAACAACATGGTGGATGTAGTACGTCCAAATTTACCTCCCACATTCATACTATAAGTACATACTTTTTTTAACAGTTGCGAAGTAAATTCAAATTCAAAAGTAGTATCTACTCAGGGCAGGGGCCACTTACACGACACTGTTGGCAACTAAAATCGTACAATTCTAATGCAATTTGGTCATTCATTTACACAACAACAGTGTTTTGGGGACTAGAAAACGTAAACTTTTAAAAACGGGATTCAAAGTTTTTGACAACTATACCGTTATCGTCTCCGTGTAAAACGGAAAACGGTCATGCGCATGTATATTATGTGTTCAGTCTATAAGCGCATAGTTTTTCTTATCATCGCCATCTACTGGCCTGGCATGAATAACAGCGTTTGAGTCATTTTCGCAGATCCAAACTAGGATCGTTTGGACAACGGTGTCACCTGTACGCGAAAAACATTTCCGCTCTTAGTACATCATTGTCATTGTGTAAGTATGTGATTTCGAACCTAGCGAAAGTGACATCGCCAACTACTGGCCTGGCATGAATAATACAGTGTTTTTATACGTTTTGACAACATTGTCTGTACGCGAAACTTTTCAAAAACGCAAAGACTTTTCCGTTTTTAGTACATCATAGTCCTATAAATGTACCGTTAGAAATATTGCCTTGACAACTAACTGAAATAAAGTACGTTTAGAAGTTAAAGCGTTAAAGTTAAAACTGAAATAAAAATAAAAGATATTACTAAAAAACTAAAGTTAATTCACCCTTCGCCGCAAATTTTGATTGACAGGCGATCTGACCAATCACATCGCCGAATTTGCCGTTCAAAAGCTCAAACAAAGCAGTCAGGCGAGTTAGTAGATTAACGTCGGCGGACTTGAACTTGGAAAAAACGGTGTGTACTGACGTCTTTCCGCGGTTGAAACAACATTTCTTTTAGTGTTAATTCATGTTTATTTCATACATATCAATGAACTAGAAGGAAGAGATAATCGGCTCACAAGCAGCTTTAACTGAGGGGCTACAGCGATCACCACACATTAAAGAGCCACAAAACGGTATTTGTTGTTTACATTTCTTTACAAAATGAACATTTCAAAGTTGAGACTTTGTTTCATATCAAAAGTAACCTGCTCTGTCCTGTCTGTCGGCGTGTTGTCAGTGTCCTCTTTGCTCCGCGATGTATTTTCTCTACGTGAGAACGTGTGTGGTGTGAGAGCGCCATGGCTGTCGGACATAGCAACAGTAACTAAAGGGGGCAGGTCTTTGCGAACGGTCAATTCAAAACATCAACATACTATAATAATAGCATATCAATTATACTAAAACAATGCATATAAATAAGGTTTCAAGTCTGCTTCACACTGTGTATCCACATCATTGGACTGAACTTTAATGTCAGCTGTATTTCTTCACAGAATGCGGAGTTTATTCTCTATAGCGCTTGTGCTGCTGGTGGTGTTGATGATCACCGTGGAAGCCAGTATGAAGAAAAAAGGTTCTTATCCTTTACAAAACAATGCAATGCACATTCTTTTTGTGTGACACCATTAATAACCGTTCTCTATTTTGCGACAGAAAAGGGCAAAGAGCCCAAAGCAGATGCTGAGTGCAGCGAATGGCTGTATGGGAAATGTGTGCCCAACAGCGGCGACTGTGGCGCTGGCATTCGGGAGGCGACCTGCAACGAACAGACAAAGAAAACCAAGTGCAAAGTCCCATGCAACTGGAAGAAGGACTTTGGCGGTAAGAAGTTATACATACGAATCAAACAAATGCATTTCGACAGGCCACTCATTCTAATTCGTTCTTTGTTTTAAGCTGACTGCAAGTACAAGTTTGGTCGTTGGGCCGAATGTGACACTACTACAGGAACCAGAAGCAGGTCTGGGACATTGAAGAAGGCACTGTTCAACGCTGAATGCCAGACCACCATTAAAGTGTCCAAACCTTGCACCCCAAAGACCCCCAAACCCAAGGGAGGCGAGAAGAAGAAAGGAAAAGGGAAGGAAAACTAACTTGAAGACCACCCCAACTGCCCCATTGCCCACTCAGTGGTACATTCCTATGTGACACTCCCAAATCCTCCAAAAGATGAATGCTGAGAGGAAAAAAAAAAACTGTAGCACTACCTATTGTTTTTATTTCCACTTTCTCCGTTTTGTAATTAGTAAATGTATGTGTCTATGCTGTTGTAATTTGATCTCTGTAGCGAATTTTTAATTGTAATTGACTTTGCATGTAAAAAAAATAGGCCGCAGCAAATCTGTTGTCTAACAAATTGTCTTTACTAAAGAGAAAAACCCTAATTACAGCCCTGAAAGAAAGTATTTGTTACAACGAATCGAATTGAAGACGATTTCTGTACTTTATAATGTTTAAACGAACACAGCTCCTGGCAGTAACGGCCTACATAAAGTATCTATGTTTATAAATGTTTATGTTTTTAGATTTGATGGATGTACAATCAAATTTACAACACTAACTGATTACTTCTACAGGTTGTGAATAAATGAAAGTGTATTTTCAATAATACTTTCTGGTGCCTTTTTAAAAAACAACAATTTTACACTTATTTGTTCAAGACTACTTATAATGTCAAGTCTTAAAGTTGGCACGTGCAATTGTAATGTTACGATTGACGTCACGACTTACACAAACGTGTTTTTTTACTCAATTATTGTGAAAACGGTAACCGTCTTACAAACTTAAAAATTACTTAGCGACATATCATACAGAACTATGGAAGCTTGCTTCTGTCAGATAAAAAAAAAATCACAATTCAGACTTTTTTCGTGCAATTGTGAGTTCATATTTCGCAATTTTTCAGATTTTCCCCTCACAACGAGTTACAGGTTATAAAGTCAAAATTGCAATATAATCTCGGAAATTACGAATTATAGTCGCAATTATGACTTTATAACTCGCAAGTCTGACTTTATAACTCGCAATTCTGACTTTATAACACGCAATTCTGACTTTATATCTCGTAATTCTGACTTTATAACTCGCAATTCTGACCTTATAACTCGTAATTCTGACTATATATCTTGCAATTCTGACTTTATAACTCGCAATTCTGACTTTATAACTCGCAATTCTGACCTTATAACTCGTAATTCTGACTATATATCTTGCAATTCTGACTTTATAACTCGCAATTCTGACTTTATATCTTGCAATTCTGACTATATAACTCGCAATTCTGACTTTATATCTTGCAATTCTGACTTTATAACTCGCAATACTGAGTTTATAACTCGCAATTCTGACTTTATATCTTGCAATTCTGACACTATAACTCGCAATTCTGACATATCTCGCAATTCTGACTTTATAACTCATAATTCTGACTATATCGCAATTCTGACACTATTAACTCGCAATTCTGACTATAATTCGCAATTGACTTCTCAGAATTGCAAGTTTCTCTCACAATTCTGACTTTATAACTCACAATGAGAAAAAAAGTAAATTGCAAGTTCAAAATCAGAATTGTGAGATATAAATTCGAAATTGTGAGATAAAAAGTCACAATTGTTTTGAACTGTTTTATTCCGTGGAGGAAACAAGCTTCCATACAGAACAAATGCAATTTCAACGAAGTGTTAATTTTCACTTTTCGCTTTAGTAAACCACCATCAAAATAAGAATCAGTGTCTTCTCTAATTTATTGCATTGATTTACATATTTACATACAACTATTTACATAAAAATGCATTTGCGAACAACATAAAACAACTTTACGATACGAATGCATGCAGCATCAGCAACATGATAAACACTGAACACTTTATTTACACTAGTAAACCAACACAGTGCTCATAAAAATAAGAATGCATTCGCAAACAGCTTAAAATCTTCTTTACGATATTTCATACAGTTGTACATGAAATGCTTGCGATATCAGCATGACAAAACATCCATAACCTCAACCAACACATTTTTTTTCACTTTTGCCTCTGGTAAAACTGCTTCAAAGTCACAATGTTTTAGCAAATCATGGTCATTCGTTGGTTGGTCAGGGGACTGAAGATTTGATAGTCCAGCTCATTTTAACGTCAGATTTTTGAACTTGCACATCAAGAGTCGTTTAAAGGTTCTTTTGAACGTGGCGTTGCAGAGCGCGTAGCATACTGGATTAACCGTGCTGTTGACATAACACAGAAAGTAGCCCACCATCCAAAGAATTTCAGGGACACACCAGCGGCAGAAGGTACCAATCAGAACCATAACGCTATAGGGCGTCCAGGTGACGATGAAGGCTAGAAGAACGGCAAGGACGGTCTTTGTCACTTTCCTCTCTCTCAGAGCCTTTCGTCTGGCATTCTTGCAGATGACCTTAGATGTTTGCCGCTGAACCTGAACGGTAGTATGGTTTGGAAAACAGTGAGGTTGCGTTGTCCTGCTAGCGTCTGTCAAGCTCTTCGCTCTCAAGGTTTCTGCATCCAGCCCTCGGTCTTCCGCACAGGCATCAGGGCTTGAATCCAGGGAGTAATCCGTTTTGCTGAACTCTTCGGAAGGCATGCTGCAGAGTCGCTCGCTTCTAACAAGGTCCGAATCTCGTTTAAACGAACACGTTTCTTCTGGTTTAATGTCAATCACTAGGTCAGGGTTTGTGGTAGATGTTCCTCCACTTGTCTTGGATTGTTTCAGCAAGTTTGCGGATTCAGGCTTCAACTTACAAACCCGTCTCTGACTGGCTAGGGATATCCGTGTGTACAGTACCGTCATTATTACAACAGGAATGTAGAATGCTGGGATGGTGGTTGCCAGGGTTACAGCAGGGTTAGCAAGGAGCAGGATGTAACATTGTCCCTCCGGGACGTTGCGTCGGTCCCTCCCAGCTTGCCAAAGCAGGATGGCTGGCGCCCAGAGAAGCAGAGACTGCAACCAAGCCGCAGCAATCATGACCCCTGCCCACCTTGCGGTACGTTTGGTTGGGTAACTCAGAGGACGGGTAACGCAGAAGTACCGGTCAAAGCAGATCAGAAGGAGGTTCATCACCGAGGCGTTACTGACCACGTAATCCACAACCAACCACAAGTCGCACATCTGCGGTCCCAAAGGCCAGTATCCCTTCACGGCGTAAACAATGTAGAGATTCATGGAGAACACACCAACGATAAGGTCTGAACAAGCAAGACTAAAAAGGAAGTGGTTGTTGATGGTGCGAAGATTACGGTTGACTTTGATTGAAAGCAGAACCAGGACATTGCCCAGGACTGTTAGAAGGCTGATGCAGCTAGTGATAAGTATGATGACGACCACCCCAAAAGTCCCGAAAGCACGACGTGGTCTTCCCGGCACCAAGTATGATTCTTCGGGCATGCTACTGTTGAGCATGCTGGGGGAACTTGTGGAGGAGCCTGCGACAAGAAAACGGACATAACTCATAAACTAAGTCAACTTGACATGAGCAAAACAACTTGAAACTGAACATTATTGACAGTATATACTACTCTTCAAATGTTGATACACAAAAATATCTAATGCATAAAAAATTAAGACTTCAATTCATGACTCTCATCAGCAAACTTACCATTGAAAACGAACCATTCAACGTTCCTTGACAAAACGACAGATCCAGCCTCCATGATCTCCTGCTCCGTCTGAATGAGAGAACGACTGGGAGGACTTTTAATTCCTCAAACAGTAACACCCATCCTCACCTTCCGAACACATAACCAGGAACAAGTTATCCAACCTCTTTGGGCTGTTTCATTAATACACTGAATTTACTGGAAGATGATGATCAAGGTAATGTGGAAGGATTGTATTACTGCCGAATTCCTCCTGGTTTCGTGCAGCCTCTTTAAAGCATGTTCCTGTCATCTAAAGAGGAAGGCAGCTGTTACATAACAGAATCTAATTACCTGAGCTGTAATGCAGCTCCACAGCCGTTTCGCGTCTTTTTAATTTCATTACAATTCTATTATAATATTTGATTAGCTTTTTCTCAATTTCATATAAATATCTTACGCGGAGCAACAAATTACAGATGTTTACAAATGTAATGTTGTAATGAGGATGCTGGGACTTGAGCAAAGGCCTGTTCACACCAAGGATGATAAAGATATAGGGTTACACTAAGGTGTCATTGTTACAGTGTAATTATATATTTAAGTACTGAGTAATTTTAACTAACAACATGTACTTACTATAGGTTTAGGGTAAAATTAAGGTTTGATTGAGGGTTAGTTACTTGCAATTATGCATAATTTTACTATGGTAAGTACACTGTAAACCCGAATAACTTGCAGATATTTTGTAATCATACATTTTAATTGCTCTGAACTTGAAATATTTGAGTAAGCCAATTCATACATTTCACTTAAAAATATAATGTAATCTCATATCACAAATTTTAGCAGTAGAAACTTGACTTGCTTTAACTAGCTAATTCAATAAATCCCACCTTGCTAATTAGTTACACAATGCTTTGGTAGCATTAGCATAGCACTTGCTGAATGAGGACAGCACATTTAACAAACTAAGCTCATGATAGTAACCTATATTAAAAAAAAACCCAACATAAACTCATCTGAACTAGCATAACAAAACATTAAACACTACTAAATCTCACACGTAACGTTAATCTTGCACAAAAAAAAGCATTTAATAACATTTAATTTTGTCATTTACTGTCGCTTTTGAGTGTAATGGCAAAGCATGCTGGTAAATAGATATCTCAGCCCAGTTTCGGTTAAATTTAAGTTAGTCTAAATTAGAAGAAACAAGTTCATAAAACTCAAAACAATGAAAATGCAGATTACTTCAAATGTGTCAGTTCTGAGAACTCTGAGAAAGTTCTTAATACTCCAAAAAGTTAATTTGTTTGAACTAATTTGTTTGATTTGAGTTGGCTCTACTCAAACCTGTTGAGCGTTACGGTTTACAGTGTAACATGTAACAAGGACACCAAAAAATGTGTTACCAGATATAGTTCTAAATGCCGTTTCAAGTATAAAAGAATAGTAGAGTCCACACCACAACTATAACGGCACAGATAAACTATATCGTTGAAATAACTTTTAGGGGGAAAAAATTCCAGCTGATGAATGATAAAACCTTGACAGCCTATCAGAATCCATCATAGCTCGAGCATTTAAAGCGGCAGACGACAAAACTGAAGTGCGTTCTTAGGATAAACAGAACAAACTTAGAATAAACAGAACAATATCGTCCGCTGGTGTGGACGCTAATATGGTTATCGTTATAATCATTGTTGTTGGTGTGAATGGGCCTTGAATTTCACAAACATTGCAAGAAGAAAAATATAAGAACATTTTAGTTAGCATAAAGACAGTTAAGCATATTTAGCCTTATTTATTAAGCCTACATTAAGAATTATTTTTTTTCCCTTAAATTCTCACTACCTTATTCAAATTTTTCTCAAATTCTCATTACCATAATTGGTCCAGATATATTTTAAGATATTTTTTTGTATTGTGTTTTTGTGACCTTTTTTTTTTTTGCGTAAATGTGCTTAAATGTTGTGAAAATTGTCAAGATACAAATAAACCTAAAATTAAAAAAACAACAATAAATATTATAAAATATAGTATTATAAAAATAAGAAAAAAAATTGCAGAGAGCAATTATAGAAATGAGAATTTGGGAAAAATATGCTTAATTGTTGTGAAAATTGGCAAGATACAAATAAACCCAAAATTAAAAACTACAATAAATATTATAAAATATAGTTTTATACAATTAAGAAAAAAATATGCCCAGACCGATTACAGTAACAAGAATTTGGGGAAAATATGCTTAATTGTCATTACAGTAATAGGCCTCTTTAATATCAAGTTATTGAAATTTCTTTATTTTTTTTAAGGTGATTATCATTGCTGTAGTAGAGTTTTTTTTTTTTTTACAACATTACAGTAAAAGAAGATCACACAAATTACTTCAGTTCAAGAATAACAAATGCTACTATTAATTTTGTATTGATATTATGGGGAAAAAATATATGGCCTGTATAGGTTTGAGACAGGTTTAATGAGATTCACTGTATTATAATTAATAAAAAATAATAATTAATAATAAATAACGTCAAAAACAACTGAATTAATTTCCATATTCCCATTTTATTAAAACTCTCATAATCGTCATTACCACAGGATCTTTGGTGTCCCACGAAATTCTTTTACAACACCTAATCCTCATTTTCACTAAATAAAGAACCAACTACACATTTATGGTAAGTCATAACAACACACCCCTCTTGTCTGGGCAAAAGAGGAAGTTGAATTCTGGTCTTTTCCACTATCATGACTTCAGCTAAGGTACCGATCCAGCAGTGAAAAGCATATACATAACCACACATCCAACAAGAACACAGTTACAGTTTTTAAAATGTCACACTTTCGGTCGCCGTCAACTATTCTCGTCCGAACACATAAATTGTCCTAAAAGTCTAAAACAAACCCTGCATGAAGTGACTCATAATAATAAGGTGTGCATATGGTCAAAAATGAGATGTGTCCTTAAATGATGGTACAAGTTTTTTAGCATATTCTCAAATGGAGTTTAAAAGTAAAAAGGTCCTTTTTTCTTATCATAGATGCATTTTTTTAAAAACCAGGATTGCATTTGTCATTCACACAAAGAGTAAAATAAATAATCGAAATGACAGCCAACACAACCAGACTTTCCAATATTTCTACCAATTACTAAAACACTCAACATTCAAAAGGCTTATGAAGGAGCTATTCTGGTATTGTCGGCTTTTGTGGTTCAGTAAGGAGAAGACTCCCCAAGGCACTGAACTCATGGGAAAACACCAAATGGTACGCGGTTTCCGAGAGGTTCCTCAGCTGCCATCGCTTGCTATGAGACCACAATCCAACTACATCCACAAACCATTCCTATAATGGGGACCGTTTTTTTACAAAAAAAGCTAATTCAAGCCAAGCAGCTAAAATAAAATAATAATCATTTTATAAATGCTTGTTAACGAAAGGCCTGTGCATATGCAAATGCATTGACAACTCTTCGCTAGAGTTGACCAATCGTACACGAGAATCTAAACAAGCACAATAGAAGTCACAAGGCAAGTATGTTATCCAAAAAACAAAACAAAAATACACCCCGAAATATGGATTTAAGTTTTTTCTTCTTGATTTATCATCTCTACATTTACAATGCTACATTTATTTATAATAAAACTCTGTAGGTTCAGTGGCGGACACTCACAGACATACACATCCACACGTACACGCATACAAACAGTGCCCGTCCTCAGTGACTCTCAGCAGTGTGCGCGCATATAGGGCCGCCACTCTCCTAAGTGACGAAAAATGCTTTTTTTATGGGTTATTCAAGTGTTTATTGTACATAATCCAGATCTAAGAAAGAGATATGTCTGGTTTATTGTCTGTAACATTATTCTCTATGCAGTTTGGAAATGGAAAATGGTGCTTAAGTGCAATCACTTGACATTTGTCTCCTACGCATCATAAGAGGCGTGTTGTGTTTGGTAGAATGGAATGAAACCCTTAGCCAATCGGTTGATTGGCAGCTGAATTGCGCAAAACTTATTACGTTTTAAGCATTAAAATCTGGCACAAGAACTGTAATGGTCTTGCATTTTGTTTCTGAGTGAAGGTATTTCTGAGAAATCACATATGTAGGATTCGTACAAATGCATCGGGAATTTAAAATCGCAAAAACCGCGACTGCGAACTGACCCATACACGCAATTAACAGCACAAAAGCCCAATAAAAACTGCTCAGCGTACCAAAAATGTCACTTAAATGTGCATGTGCGTTCGACAGCCTACATGCTCATTTGCTTAAGCCCCGCCTTCCGCATTCAGCTTCAGCCCGCCTCCTCGTTTACAAGCTCTGGAACTGGACACGCATGCAGATATGAGAGATCTCAACCGGCGTGAGGGTTCTTGAACTGCTTTTTCTATCCAATGGACAATTACAGACAACATGCTTCCAAAAGTGTATTGTTCAAACGACAAGATAAATAAATTCAAATTAAAAACCATCATAAAATTCGCCATCTGGACGTTTAGTGGGACACGCGCACAAGTCTTTCCAGTCTGAGAACTTCAGAGCAGATGTTGTTCTAGACACTGATCAACCGGATGACTGGAAATCACATTATCGAACACAAAAAAAAACAATCACGTCAAGCATAATTATCTGAATTTGAACACAAAAACCGTTAGAGGATGTTGAGAGAGTTAGTGTTAAGAGTCTTTACTGCTTTACAGTTCCTCAAACCGAAAACAGACCCCACGGGATCTAAAGGAATCGGTAAGGACACGCCCCCCAGCCTCAACTGGCACTTCGATTGGCTGATGATTTATCCTGGAGCTTGAAAGGGTGGTTAACTACAACCGTGTAATTCCGTACTGCAGTACAGGAAGGATTCAAGTATGATGTCCTTTCTCGCATGGAATGATGCAATGTCAGACTCAACCTTGAAAGGAAGAAAAATTATAACTTAAGTGCAACGCGCAAGTGCAATAATGATGCTTCCCCAAAGCGAGAATCTGTTATTTTGACAGAAAGGGTGAGGTTGAGGCCTCCTGGTTAAGGAGACGGCATGAAAAACTTGGCACTCATTCATTCCCAAATAAGGCCAGAGTGGGAGGAGTCAGAACTGAGGCTCCGCCCCAAACATTATGTTCTGTCACTGTAACAAAGGGTCTACCACGAAATGCTCCAGCACCATGCAGACCAGTTTTAAGATGTCCATCTGAAAGAAAACCAGATGCAAGACTATCTGCCGTACAGGTCATCAGGATAATCCCGGCTCCGGCTTTGACTGTAGCCGCTATGGTCATTGTTATTGTTGTTGCTACGGTTGGACATATTCAAACCGCTTGGGGGTGGGTGGTGTTGCACGACACCGGCTTGACGATCGCCAAACAAGTCCGGCTCGACCATAGGAGACACCCTCGCGACCTCAGAGCGAGTTGTAAACTGTGCCGGAAGTGGGGCTCTGCTGGACCCTGATGGCCCAGGAGCTTCTAGAGAGTCTACCAAGGGTTCCGTGTGAAAAAGAGTCGGGATAGCGAGTCCAGCGGGCGTTTCCGCGGTTGGGTTTCCCACCTGAGTCGTCCTGACCGAGGTCTGCGAGCCGCGGTGAATCCGATGGCTGACCACGATGTTGTTTCCAAAGCCTCCCATCGAGGCCATAGTAGTGCTGCGTTCCCGCTGGACCACGGCCGTCATTCCTCCTTCCGCCATTAGGCGGCGGATCCGAGACAGTGCGTCTTCTCCCGGACCGGGCTCGGCTGATGAATCCGCTAAGATAAACCAGACACTCATATCAGATAACGGCAAAACAAACAAAACGAGACTGCATTAATTTCAGAACATGGAAAATTAGTGGGCAGACATAATACGCAAGACTGCCGAAGAAAGCAAACATAATTAAGATGAGTAATTTATTTATGATAATTATGTGTTATCTCAAAAGCCAAGTAATGTGAAGCACACACACACACGTATGGTTTTGGTTGACCAAAGAAAAAAAACCAACCCAACAACAATTAGGTCTTAGCAAGTTATCTATTATCTCTCCATGTGTGCACACTGGGGCCCATTAAATCGAGAAAACGAGGGTGCAAATTAAATTAGACCAGCTAACAGCAGGTAATAAAGCACTTGAAACAGTAATAACAGTGTAAAGCCCTCAGTAGGACACAACACAGAGATCTCGGAGAGGTCAGTTCAATCAATTTCACTCCATTACCTGTGTCAAACGACAGAGGAAGAGACCGGATGAGAAAGAGTGAGACAAAGCATTTACCGTGATATGTGGCGGGCAAGTTGGTCTGGTTCAGCGCTCCCTCTGAAACCGATGCCTGAACCGGTGTGTGTAACAGTGTTTGTGTCATCTCTGGGTGTGTGTGTCTCTCAGTGCTGGTGCTGGCCATCTGAACCACTGCAAGAGTAACACATTTGGCAGCTCTGAGTGGATATAATCAATATTACTTAACCTGGTTACAGAGAAATGAACTGGAGCGTTATAGATATCCGTTAGAATCACTGTGGCCTTGAGCAAGAGCACTGCAGGTCTGTCATTGGTGCCATTACGGCTGGGCGATATATATTTAATCTTCAAAATGAATTAACTGGAAATATAATAAATGAAGATCAAATTGATTATGTGACTATTAAGTTTAATAAAAATGTTAAAACAGTCAACTTTAATGAATCACTCAATGTTCAAAGAAGAAAATCAAGTGTAACTCATGTATTAAAATCATTTATTTTAGTAAAAATATATAGAAGATCTAAAATTTAAGATCACATTTAATACTGTGAATAAAAGTTTTAGGATTTAAAAAGAAACAAAGAAAAGTTATGACAAAAAAAAGGACAAATAAAATACTGAACAAATTATGAAAATCGTGTTTGAGAGATTGTTTTAATAATCTGTAACACAAATTTAAAAAAATTAATTGAAAGAAAATCATATACTGGTCATATAGACCCCACTGAATATGAAGATATACACTGATCAGGCATAACATTATTGTATTGGTCCCCCATTTGCTGCCAAAAAAGCCCTGACCCGTCGCGGCATGGACTCCACTAGTCCCCTAAAGGTGTCACACGCACCCGGCCATCCACGTGATGTTAGAAAACATGATTCATCAGACCAGGCCACCTTCTTCCATTGTTCCGTTGTCCCGTTCTGATGCTCACGTGCCCACTGTTGGCGCTTTCAGCGGTGGACAGCCCATGACCCTGTTGCCGGTTCACCACTGTTCCTTCCTTGGAGCACTTTTGATAGATACTGACCACTGCAGAACGGGAACACCCCACAAGAGGTGCAGTTTTGGAGATGCTCTGACCCAGTCGTCTAGCCATCACAATTTGGCTCTTGTCAAACTCGCTCAAATCCTTACGCTTACGCTCTAACACATCAACTTTGAGGACAAAATGTTCACTTGCTGCCTAATATATCCCACCCCCTAACAGGTCCCGTGATGAAGAGATCATCAGTGTTATTAACTTCACCTGTCATAATGTTATGCCTGATGATTGTGTATATTCCTGTTTAGTTTTTATGTACATATATAAATAAAATAATTTCATGTCATTATGTTGATTTATTAAAAATATATATTTTTAGCTACATTTTTACTGTATAATAGTTTTTGTTTTAACACTTTGAGGCTCTTCAGTCATTTCTGACCCAAATTCTTTTTAAATAAAATATTTAAAAAAATCGTAGCTTCATCGGAATGGTCCGAAACTTGGTGACTTTATTGGTACTTGGTATATGAACACCCAAAACAATTGGGGACAGGATTTGAAAAGTCTAAGTGGTCGTAAAAAAAATAGTCACACTCAGGACCTTCGGGTCAAAAATGACCCCCATAGGAAATGAATGGGAAATTGGCAAAAATATGAAAATACAGAGTTTTTTTGTGCATACAATCTACAAATCAGCCAGGATGCAGAAAAAAAGGACTCAACAGTGAAGGGATGAATCTCTAAAACATCAAGAGAGCAAAACAGACAAAAAAAACTCACACACAAAAACACAATTAGCTTTTGGAATGGCACGCGTTAATTTGTGTGTGCGTGTTTTTTAGTGTGTATAAGTGTGTGTGTGTGTGTGTGTTTTTTTGTCTGTTTTGAACTCTTGTTGTTTTAGAGATTCACCCCTTCACTGTTGAGTCCTTTTTTTCTGCATCCTGGCTGATTTGTAGATTGTATGCACAAAAAAACTAATTTCCCGTTAATTTCCTATGGGGGTCATTTTTGACCCGAAGGTCCTGAGTGTGACTATTTTCTTTTTACGCCCACTTAGACTTTTCAAATCCTGTCCCCAATTGTTTTGGGTTTTCATATACCAAGTACCAATAAAGTCACCAAGTTTCGGACCACTCCGATGAGGCTACAATTTTTAAAACATTTTTATAAAACGCAAGATCCACTATAGTGATAAAAATGTGCTATTGCGTGATAAAAATGCTCAATGTGTCCACCGGATAGCACCGATCTCATTTAAAAAATAGCTTTCATGAGGCCAAGGGTTGACTCTAAAATGAAATACAGCTTTAATCAAAAATTTTAAACAATTATATATACATTTTTTATTATATTCAATGGGAAAAATGGGTCATAATTATTGCATAAATATTAATTATAAACCATAAAATTATCTCAAAACACCAAAAAAGAAAAGAAAAAATATTATTGAACAAAAATATATTTCATTGATTTTACTCAAATCTTTTTTTATCTTAGATTTAGTGCAAATTGCATTTATGCAAATATCTTACTGTGTCTGGATGTGTGTGCGTAGGTACTAGCTGCAGGAAGTTCTCTCTCCGTCTGGGTCTCTGCATTCTGCAGTCGCACCACTGGTGTCTGCGTCCCCTGTGAGGTCACAGAAGGCGTGGCCTGACGCGGCTGCAGGCCAATAGCGTTCATAAGGCCCATGTCTCGGTCAAATCTCCAGCCGGACCTGCTCGTCCTATAAGAAATAAACACAAATGAGCATTTTTGGATCCATGAAAAACACTGGACTATGATATAACAAGCTACGACTTGTAAATTCAATTCATTTCTGACCCTGGGCGCTCCACTCCACGGGTTCGGCTGCTGCTGTTGACAGTAAACAAAGAATCCGAGTTCAGATCCGACGGACTGTCTCCATCACTGCGGAAATCACTGACAACAAAACAGATATTTTAGACTACATTATCTTGTTTGCACATCTCAGTAACTTTACTTCAGGTTTTCCATCACCTCAGAGGTAGTCTCAGCCTCAGACGTCACGCCCACAGACTGTTGGCTGAATGTCTGATGCATATGGCACACAAAATTGGAAATACTTCAGGACTTTCAACGTCGGCACCTGATTGGTTGATTTGATTTATGCCAGACTTGCGTCTCGCACTTTTAACGGAAACAAAGCCGGCGTGAAGCCAAACTCCCTCATGGAAGAAGAACGCCATTGTGTTTACAACTGTGACAGTGAGGGCTTATCAGGATTAACTAAACGTAGGATTTTCAAAAGTATGTGAAGTTCACGGCATAGATTCTTTAAAATATGTTCAAGAGTTTTGCACACCGGTCTGTTGTATTATGGACATCAACTTTAATTTCCACGCCCCTACTGTCTAAGCCTCAGACTTCACATCCATAGAGCGTTGGCTGAATCATCATTATTGGTTAAATTCGACAGGATTTCTGGGAGCAGTGTGTGTCGCATTCTTTAACAGTCCACCTGGAAACAAAGCCGGCGTGAAGCCAAACCCCCTCATGGAAGAAGAACGCCGTCGTGTTTACAACTGTGACAATGAGCGCTTATGATCAACTAAACGCTGGGTTTTCAAAAGTATTGTTGCAGTAAACTTGCACAATGTTCTTGAATTAAAAGTTTCTTAGTCTGTTAACATAGGGACATCGACTTTACATTTTCACGCCCCTAAAACACTTGGAGGAACAAAACTAACTTTACATGTCAGTCAGATGTCCTCTTGGGCGGTCCTTGGCCAATGAGAGCTGCGATGGAGTCCAGACCTTCTGCCGTCCGTCTGAAGGTCTGTCTATGCGAGACTAACGCTCCTAAATATGCCAATGAGCAAAACAAACGGTGATTGGTTGCTTTAGTCAGTCAAACGTCCTCTTGGGTGGTCCTTGGCCAATGAAAGCAGACCTTCTGCCATCCGTCTGAAGGTCTGGTTACGCGAGACTAATCCGTAGGGATTCATTTTGCGATAATGGCTGGGTGATTGTACATTATCCCATTTATAACACAGCTAAATCACCAAATATCTAAATCAATAAATGGACATTAAATATCACATTTCATCATGTGAAGAGTAGGAAACAGCATACAAGATCTATGATCCTATATAGGGCATCGATTGACTGTGACAACGGTCAATTATACAGTTGATTGTAGAACGGCCAATAAGAATCAAGTATTCTTGAAGATCTCGGATTATGCGTTTAAAACCAGGATTTGCCCAAATTACAAAACTGAACAACTGAATGGCAAAGCAGCAATGGAATTATTGTGACATTATTGTGACTCCATCTGTCCGCGTGGGCTGTGATCTGATTATAAACCCATCAGTTTAGGGGAGAATTCCTTGAAAGCGATGAGCTGCAAAAGTCATGGGGCACAGGGGGTAATGTGGCCTGTAACCTTGTTAAAAAACAATAATTGCTTTTTTCCAGTTGAACACCCGGGTTTCCTGCCACTAATGAAGAAGGTAATCTAATGAAAGGCGGCTTCAGGTATCAGTTATTTATTAAAAGTCCTCATAATAGTCCACATCTGAAAACTGACACTGATCTGGGACCAGGAACTCGAGTCACTATTTAATTGATAAAGATGAAGATGATTTATAATGAATCAACTCGAAGTATTTGGCATTTTTAATCAATATTGACACGGGCTCTGGAACACGTTTATGGAAATTACTGGTTGTAAAAACGCAGCTTTTATTGCGCCGTTAAACTGTGTTTGGTTTTATCTGCAATTACCATGGCTCCTGTGCTTCACTGTGGCACTTGTTTTGTTTCTCTTGATGGATGGTGTGGCGTACTGGTTAAAGATCTGGGCTGGGAGCCAAAAAGTTAAGTAGAAGCAATTTGCAAACTATCACTATCATTTGCTCTTTTGCAAAACTTAGCAGTTGACTACAGAGGATGTATGGGGGGCTGTTGATTTAACGTGTTAATTTAATTAAGTAGTTATGGAAAAAATGATGTATTAAAATAATTAACACATTTAACGCACACACCCATGGTCATCTAACATTTCATGCAGGTGATTTATGACGAATATGAAACAGGGCAATAACTCACTGTGTGATGTAGCCTATAGTATGCAGTTAGAATGTCCTTAAAATTCAGGATATTGGGACAAAAATGCCCCTGTATGAGTTTGTGTCTCATATATAGGTAAGCAATGTCACATGAGCAACGACTGCAATATCACACAAGTGTTGTTTTTGTCCCGAATAACAAATGTGCAACTGTAATATTATACAACAGTTCAATAATATGAAGTTAATGTTGTGTTATATTTTAGACAAAATATTTTGCCAATGAAAATATTACATATAAAGCCACAGGAGAACTTTTGTGCTTCGCATTTTCAAAAAAATCGGGTGAACCAACGATTCAATGACTCATTTCATAAAGAGAGCCATTTAATTCCAGAATGAATCAGCCGTTTGAGCTAATCGAATGAATGAACGACTCAATGATTCAATGAATTACTGATTAAGATGTTTATCGCCGCCTACTGGCAGCTTTAGTTTATTATTTAGATGCATTTATGCCACCTCTAGGCTGCTATAAACTGTCCGTAAATATATCGAAATACCAATTCAGATGTAGCTTCTGAAAATTGGCTATAGTAGCTAAATGTTATGTTAATAAATTATGTTGAAACAAATAAGATATTTCTAAAGCTTCTCTTTGTCATGTCTATTGGATGCTTTTCTCAATAATAAACACAACAATTGCAACGCAATTAAAACTAAAAATAATTAAAACGCAAAATTGATGTGTGATTAATTTGATTAATTAATCGGCACATCATGTAATTAATTAGATTTAAAAAAATTAATCGCTTGAAATCCCCAATTTTAAGGCTTCATAGTCGTTTTATTGTGCTACTTTCTTAGATGCCTTTCTTTTGGCCAAAATTTAAAGCAGCAATATATCCTCCAGCCAGAAGACAACACCATAATGCATTAGATATATATTATATATTTTTACACTACATACAAATATAGAAATGTTAAAACAAGCTATAAATATTAATATTTTATTATACTAAAAAAGTAGCGATACAAATTGTGTTAATTGACTATTAATATAGTCAATTAACACAATTTGTATCGCTACTTTTTTTAGTATAAAATATACAAAAAAATATTTGTATGCTTTTTTTTAATACTTATTAGAAATTCACACTATTAGCTTATCAACATGCTAACATGCTTAAGCCTCTTGTGCGCTTTGTGTTGCTGTATATGTAACTAGTCATGTATGAGGTTCTATTTCAGTTAGGATGTTCCCTTAGAAGGTTTTGGAGTCTCTGTAACAGGTATACTGTAATGGATAAAAACCCTTTGTAAATTAATAACGTGTATATTACTGTGTTTTACGATTTGATAAGGACAATCAAATTTGCTAAGGACTAAAGATATGCATGTGGACCAGATGGTCTACTGGGTGATGGTTGTTTTAGCTGGGTGTTTACTTACACTGGCCTGCAGATGACCAGGTCGCCCTTATTGGTTCCGTAGGCCAATCCCATGCCTGGCTCTGGAAGCCACCGGGCTGAGTTAATACTGACGTGTCTCCTCTGGTCTGGAGCCATGGGGTACACCACATTAAACATCATCTGCAAGATGCCATGAGAAAACAGACCATAAGTGTTAGTCACAGTCCTGAATCAATTTTTATGGCTTTGTTGGGTCTATGAATAATAAACTCACCCAAAATACCAGTTTAAACCTAATCATATTTTTAATAAAAGTTTTTTATTTTTTTTTACCTTCACTTATTGATAAATGAGTGGCATTTTCAGGGTCTTACTCTAATGGAGGTCTCGCCTCCGTGTGGCTGCTGCAGACGGAACACTTGCGCCACCATGTGGTCAGTGGTGGGATGGAGCAGGATCCGTCTGGAGGCCAGTCCCACCATCACGTAGCAGCCCATGGGTGAAAGGCTCACAGAGATTGCATTGGGACCTGAAATGCAGGTTTAAAAACAAAATTCAAAAGAGGAATTCCTAGCATAAAAAAGCCACTATTTTAAAACTAAGCCAGAATGGTCACAGTGTTACTGCCGTTATTGGACTGAATTTTTGGGCGAACTGTTCCTTAACACCAACCGAATCTCTTGGTGTACAGCATTTCTCCAAGATTATGGGGAGCAAGGGAGTAGACGGCCAGGATGCCCTCATCTGCGAAACCCCGCTGACTGCTGGGAATGAACACGGCCAGCAGCTGCCCGTCCGCTGAAATATCACAGCTGGCATCGTTGTAGATCTTACAGTGAGGAACCAACACATTCACAGTGGCTAAGATGAAAAGAAGAAAAAATATGATTAAATAAGATGCACAACAAACATATTAGTAGCTTCTGAAGAAGTTAAAAGTGCTACCTATTCAGATAAAGTCAAGCAAAATCTGATTCATTAGCTCAAAACCAATAGAACTTGGAAGAACGTACCATTGCTGATCTCCGGAAGGTCAAACTTGGTGAAATCCCACCACTGCAGCCTATAAGTGGTGTTGGCAATGTTACTCGCCACAGCTGACTGCCCGTCACCTATAGATGCACCTGCAACAGAGCATTATGGGTAGATCTGTTTAATTCTCTTTAGTTTGTAGTTCGAAAAATGATTCAGAATGCTTCATAAATGAAACAGAATAAGAAAGATGGGAAAGAAAATGAAAAGAAAAATAACTGTTTGCTGTACCTGCTAATACTC
The DNA here is from genome assembly GCA_033150135.1 of Gobio occitaniae. Lineage (NCBI taxonomy): Eukaryota > Metazoa > Chordata > Actinopteri > Cypriniformes > Gobionidae > Gobio > Gobio occitaniae. The sequence continues at coordinate 6,109 of JARQWZ010008382.1, read as the reverse complement.
TGTTAATAGAGGAGTGAGTGGCCAGGCCTGACTGACCCCTTTCATGGAAAAGTCCAGCATAAGGCAAGTACTCTGGTAACAGGAACCTCCTTCAGACAGAAAATACATGAAGAAATGTTTACATTAATAGGACGTATATACATAAATGCAGCATTGGTGAGCACAAGAGACTTCCGACCCCAAACATGTATGACAGGCAATGTCAAACGTCACATATGACACTGACCGTGGAACAAAGCGCCCGAGTGAGGGGGCCGACATTCGAGCATTGCGGGGCATTCTGTGTCTTGTTCTGTCTCCAGGCTCCCTGTGACAGCAGGAGAAAAGAAATATTAAACTCTTAAAAATCCAAAACCACTAAGATGAAAACATGGATTCACATAACGGTAATGGTAAAGTATTAAGCATGAGTATTATCGGACTCACTCTATGTCCTCATAGTCTCCATCACTGGCTTCCGGTGGAGTGGAGGATGGGTTATTGGACTGGCTTTCAGCTTGAGAGTTTGAGAGCGTCCGTAGGCGATTCTGCAGTGAACGCTGGCGTATGCTTTCTCTCCGAGACAGATATTGGATCATCCTTTGAGCATAATAGGCAGCTGGAGACAGCCTGAGGAGATGTGGGAGAGGGTAAGATGGGTCAAACTCTGAAACTGAAGCCCAATAACCAGCCTTGAGTTTGTACAGGAGTGTAACTGTTTCCAAGCGGGTACCTGGCAGGATCCGGGTATATAGGATGATCTCTGGAGCCAGACATATCGTATCGAGAGAATGGAAACAGCGACGATTCCAACAACCTCCTAATGCAAAAGATGAGAAACAAATAAGGAACAGGAAAGACACTGTAAAGGTGAGGTTGCATTTACTGTTGTTTTACAGGCGAAATCTGGTCATTTCAATAGGAGTACACACAGTAAGAACAAAAGATTTCCCCATGCAGATTTTGCGACATGTCCAAGTTGGTCATGCAAGTTACCCATGCTGACTAGTAGAAAGCTGAATGGTTTGAAGTGACTTCTGTGAGCTGTGCTTCATACACTGCTACACTTTTGACAACTGACCTTTTTTGACTGCAAAATTTTGCTAATGTGAATGCACCTTAAAGGGGTCCTATAATGCCCCTTTTACAATAAGTCTCTGAGTGTGTATGTGAATTTTTCGATAAAAATACGTGCCTTTTTGTGTATCCCTTTAAATGGAAATGCTCCCGACCCCCCTTTCCAGAAGGGGGCAGGGCTTCAAGAGCTCCTGTGATCATCGATATACATAATAAAGGCTAGATGTCTTACAGCGGAGTCTCTAACGTCATCACCGGCGGCCATCTTGTCACAGGCAGGGCTCTGTGGTACCTGATGTAAGGGCGAGTGATCTACATGAACACAAATACTCTTATCATACTGAAATCTTGACGGATTTACAAATGGTTTGGTTTCTTACAAACATTATTAACGTGGCTATAATTATGGATGCTTGAACAAATTATTAACAATTTTTCATAAGTATGCAGTATCATAACTACATCTCTGACGTTTATAACAAACCAACCAGTTTGAAAATCGGTCGAAAATAGAGCAAGTTATGGTAATTTTAAAAGTACAAGCACCATGAAAACAATGTTACGAGTGAGCGAGGTGCCTGTGACAAGATGGCCGCCATGTGCCAGCAGCGCGGACGAGACATCTAGCCTTTATTATGTAGATCTATGGCTCCGATTACCTCATGCACTGAAAAGGTCAGAAACTATTCAGCCTTTTATGTTCAAACTGGAGTCGGACAATGATGGAGAGACTCCATCCAAGAAGTGACAACATGTAGAATGCAAAAGGGTGTTTCTGAATGGTTAGTTGATGGATTTATATAGCTGATGTGGAGTTAACTATCTTGAAGTCATCGATTAGCATGTTCTGACATGATAATCTATAAATTGCTCTTGTGGGAACTATTGTAAGATGCCTTCAGAGCCAGAGAATATCAGCTGCATGAAGATAGAACAGGTAAAGGTCAACTAAACAGGTATGTTTAGTTTAATTACGGTTATAAGTTATGTTGTCATCTTGCTTTTATGACATGCTATTGCATTCGTGTTCATACTGTTTTGCAATTAATGTGAAAAGACAGATGCAGCTTGAGCAGACTCTATGTGCTCTACTACAACAGCTCTTCCTCTTCTCTGAAGCAGCCCAACATGGCCTCACCCCTTTTGTTGCGTGTTCCTGGGGGCAGGGCTTATGTAAAAACTTAGGGGTAGTGATGTCACTAACCAGTGAAGAAACTCGTTGTAGTCCCTACCAGCCGTTTGTTTTAGTCCTTAAAAGGCGATTTCTTTAAAAGAAAATAGCTCCCTTTGCTTTGAGCGTCGTAACTTGTCTATGATTAACCAGCAACATTACGCACATCAACCAACCCTTTAATAACCTTTTTCTTCCTCACCTCCTGAGTGAGTCCTCATCCGGATTATCAACAGGCACCTCTGGATTTAAGGCGTCTTGTGCTGCCTCAGACGAAGCGCTGGCCGTTGGCTGCCGGTACACGCTTTCCCACTGCCCCGTCTCCTGATTGTACACCAGACCCATGGGCTGCTGCTCCTGTAGACCAGAGGAGGCCTCGCTCAACTCCATAGGCCTCATCTCAGGGGCTCGGGCTTCCACTCGTGCACCCTGACCCGGGTCCTCAAACGGAGGCACTGAAAGCGGCCAGGATGGCCCGTCTTGAGAAGAGGAGGAAGAAGAGGTCTGACCGGAACGTTCCCAGCGCTGGGTGTCGTGGTTGAAGGTGAGCAGGTTGTGGCACGAACGGCAGCGATTGGGGTGGTTTTGCGAGGGGCCGGCGACTGCGCCTCCATTTCCAGTGTGGGAAGAGCCGTTATGCGAAGGCCCGGGCCGTTCTGTGTCCATGCTACTGTTAAGCAGCTCCTGCATGGGTCCTGGTCCGCCTGCCACCTCTCGACTCCCACCGGGTCGCTCCAACTCCTGCATGCGTTCATATTCCATGAAGTAACGGCTCAGGTTACACTGCAGGACATTGCGTATGGAGGCGGGGTTGTTGCGTTGAGTGTTGTCGTAGAAAGGGTGATGGCCGCTACTAGTGCCATCGTTGGCTCGTCCCCGGATGGGATCCGTGCCAGGCAGCACTAGGCCCCGCCCTTCCGTAGCAGATGTATATATTGGTGATGAAGAGGAGCCATCGGGGAACCTGCGCAGAGAGAGGAGATCCATAGAAGAGGAGCTCGTCCTAGGAGGGGGCACCACACCCCTTCCGCCACTGCTTTCAACCCCAATCGCTCCTAACCCATGTTCATGTCCTGTGCTCAGCAGACTACCAGACCAATCAGCCCCAGGTAGACGCCCGGGGGCCTCAAGAGAACCGGGTGCCTGTGACCCCAAGGGATCAATAGTCCTAAGAGGCAAGAGACCCCGATGTGTAGAGTTCCCTGCAGTCCCGCTGAACACACTGCTAAAAGCAGAAGGTCGATCCGTGGAGGTGCGGGTCTGGCTGGGGGCGGGCGAGAAGGCGGAAGGGCCCGGCTGAGTCTGTGGTTGAAGCGAATCCGAAGGCTGGAGGCCTGTCGGATTCTGCGTGAATAAGTTCCGCGAGGCGGCACAGCGACTGCACAGGCAGCCCATTCCCAAATGCTGCGTGCAGCCCTGTAAGGCAGGGCGGTCACTCGGTTCCGTCCGCACCGGGTACTGAAACCGAGGTATGCTGGGAGGCTCACGGGGCTCTGGGGTGGGACGGGACTGATCGCCGCCCTGTGCCCCAGAAGAGCGAGAGGACAAGATGTGCAGGAAATTGTGCAGGATGGGCGTGCGACGTACAGGCGGGGAGCGTAGAAGAGACCGTTGGCGGAATAAAGCCATCTCCATACTGTCCATGGGAACTTCAGAGTCATCTTCATTCTACACAAACAGGTAAAACACTCAATGAAATTACATTTATCACTTTCTGAAAAGGGACATTACATTACAGCTATTTGGACAGGGAAAGGGGGTCTTTTCTAACCTGCTGGTTGGATGGGTTCACAATAGCGGTCAAAAGATTATGACCTAGAGGATCAAATCTCACCAACCTGGCCAAAAAGAGTGAGGATGAACAATTTTGGGAAAAACATTAATTCATAAAGTCAACATCAACTGGCATTCACAACCTAAAAGTGGGTCAGGACTTTTTGTTACACATTAGTGATTATGAAGATAAACATTTTTCCTTTAACATGCTCTGAATCATGCACAATAAGACAGGACCATGCATTAAAAAAGGAAATAAGGTCAATATTTTATTTCATGTTAACCACTATGACAGGATTGCTTCCCCACCGGACACGTTCTGTCTCGCTGGCGGTTTTGACCACAGCAAAAGGTTCTGGTCGGCTCCAGTCCCAGAAGTGAAGTTCGTTGTTGGTGGCGATGAGGAGGAGCTGAGCCGTGGGGTGGAACGCTAGAGAAGCGATGGCAACATTACTCTCTGTGAACCAGCTCTCACTACCACCCTGGGAATAGGGAAAAAAACATCCACAATGTTTATTTAAACAGCAAAGCCAGGTATTTGTGTAGACGACTTGCAATTTGCCCAGACCAGACAAACTGCTTTGAGCTGCTACTGAACGGTAAGAAAATCAAACAAATTAACACGCAAGATAAGAATGTTTGCTAAAGGGGAAGTTCCGCACATCTTAGGAGGAACTAAAACATTAAACAAGACTGATGCTCACATGCAGGTCCCAAATGCGGACTTCTCCATCAAGGCACCCAGAGGCAACCAGCCCAGGGATGGTGGGGTGAAAGGTCACACACCAAGGTGTGCGTCGATGGCCCACTAAAGAGTGCAGGCACTTTCCTGTTTTCACATCTGTGATGTAGATGTTATGGTTGACGTGGGTTGAGGCCACAAGATTCCTATAAAAAATGTAAATGCAACATCAGACAATGAGGTAAATCACAAGTAATTTAGCTTCTAGACTTTTGTTGTTGTTGAAAATGTTACTGTTACCTATCTGGACTGAAGGCCAACAGGAAGGTTGATCGTGGATTATCCGGCAACTCTACTTTCTGTAGAAATAATTGAGACAATTATATTACACACATTGGTGGATTATGAAGATAAAAAAAATGTATACTATGTATGATTATTATGTATATTTGAATACACGTACATAATATATTTTCATGCATATACCGTGTATAATATTTATATAATTTCTATTCTATATAAATATTTTATATATAAATAACACATTTTTCATAAATATATACATGCATGTGTGTGTATTTATAAATACATAATTATACACAGTACACATACATTATGTAAACACAAACGTTTATTTTGGATGTGATTAATCGTGATTAATCGATTTGACAGTATATATATAACGATTATTCGCATCTAAAATAAGTTTGTTTTGCGCATAATGTGTGTACTGTGGATAATTATTATGTATATTTAAATACACACACATGCAGGTATATTTAAGAAATATTTGCAAGTATATATATATATATGTATGTATAAATAAATGTAAATAATTCATATATATACATAAATATTTTATATATAAATATTTAAAAAAATCTTAAATATATACATGCATGTGTGTGTATATTTATATATACTAGTGCTAGGGAAAGATTAATTGCGATTAATCGCATCCAAAATAAAAGTTTGTGTTAACATAATATATGTGCTTCTACTGTATAATTATTATGTATATATAAATACACACACATGTATGTATATATTTATATATTTGCATGTATATACTGTATATATAATTTATCTTATATATACAAATATATAAGTATATTTAAGATATATTTATTTATCTTTATAAAAATATATATAAAATATATTTAAGAAAATATAAAAATTTGATGCATGCATGTGTATTTATATATACATGATAAATTTTAATTTTGGGTGCGAATAATCACAATTAATTTTTCCCCAGCACTAATTTTTATTTATTTATTTATATATATATATATATATATATATATATATATATATATATCAACTGTTAGATTCATATTAAATTAATTTAACAATTAAAATGCTAAATCTGCTAAAAATGCAGGCAACATTTAAAAATCAAGAGCTTGACATGGCAATTTCTT
>JARQWZ010008381.1:0-27681 GCA_033150135.1 Gobio occitaniae | reverse complement strand
AAGTGAAACTGCACAGTCTCCTGTGAGGGGCTAGGTTTAGGGGCAGGGGGCAGTGTGTGTGTGTGTGTGGTGTGGTGTGTGATGGGTAGGTTTTAAGGGCAGGGTAAGGGGGATAGAAAATACGGTTTGTACGGTATAAAAAACCATTACGCCTATGGAATGTCCTCACATTTCACAAAAAACAAACGTGTGTGTGTGTGTGTGTTGTGTGTGGTGTGTGTGTGTGTGTGTGTGTGTGTGTTGTGTGTGTGTGTGTGTGTGTGTGTGTGTGTGTGTGTGTGTGTGTGTGTGTGTGTGTGTTGTGTGGTGTGTGTGTGTGTGTGTGTGTGTGTGTGCGCGTGTTAACCCGGAATGTGGCATCCTATATCCTCCCTAACCATGTGTTTGAGTTTAGGTCCATGTGACCACTTCACGTATACATCATGAGCATCTCCCAGTGCTCATGCAGGCATGCTGAAGGACTTTAATCCTCTCTTTGGGAATTATCAGGGGTAATTTTTTCCCTAATCTGCCGGAGCCGGAGGAGAAGCCCGTGTCTGGAGGAGCACTGGGATGCGGGTCCAGATAAGCAGCTTTGAGAGAAGGAGGGGACTGAAGCGAAACCGTCCATTCTGCTGGACGGCCCTGTGCATCTGACAAATCACCACAGTACACACCACGGCTATTCAGAGGAGAGGTTACAGATGTATTTCCAGTTCACTTTAATCTGGTTTAAAGTCGGAATGAAAACTGCGCTGGGTCCTTTTCTTCTCTATTGTGCTGTATATTGAGTGAAACGCTTCTCAAAACAAGAAACAAATGTAGGGTGGGGTTTTGATTTTTAGTCTGTGGGGAGTTGATTGGATGGTTGTGGTTTGCTATTGGTGGATCTCATTTGAGTGACAGGTTGCCCCGCCCTCATCATCAGAGAAGAGGAGGAGTTATTCTGATTCAAGATTATTAAAATAATATTGATGCACATGATAAATCATTTAGTAAAAAAAACTGTGATATTCCATTGAAAAAAAAAATTGTCAATTTTTGCTTTTTATGGTGACTTTAAAGGAACACTTAGTTTGAGTTTTACCGTTTTTGAATCCATTTCAGCCGATCTTTGTATCTGGCGGTAGCACTTTTAGCATAGCTTAGCATACATCATTGATTTCTAATCAGTCCATTAGCATCTCATTCAAAAAAATGACCAAAGGACACTTTCAATATTTTTTCCTATTTAAAAACACCTATATGATTTTTTCTACACCTATATGGCTAGGAACTACTTTCTCATTCCTGCGTAATAGTCCGCAGATCTTCGCGGCCGTACCATGGCTGCAGCGGCGCAATGATATTACAGCGTCTGAAAAGTAGCCCAGCTAGGGAAACTGTCAATGTGACGGCACTAAGTTTGTGTAGTTGCAGAGAAAGTTTCAGGCTTGCAGCCGACAAATTGTGTTGTGGCTTTAGCTGTGATTAGCCATGGTTCTGTGTGTTGTAAAGGGCTGTGATAGTAAGTCCAAGGTGTAACGACCACCATGTTTCACAGAATACCAACCAATCATTGCGCCGCTGCAGCCATGGTACGACCGCGAAGATCCGCGACTATTACGCAGGAATGAGAAAGTAGTTCCTAGCCATATAGGTGTAGAAAATCACAACTTTTCATTTTCAGTTGGTCTTAGCACACGATGTAACTGTAGAAGAGTCAAGTTTTAAATAGGAAAAATATTGAAAGTGTCTTTGGTCATTTTTTGAATGAGATGCTAATGGACTGATCAGAATCAATGATGTATGCTAAGCTATGCTAAAAGTGCTACCGCCAGATACAAAGATCAGCTGAATGGATTCAAAAACGGTAAAACTCAACTATTTAACTCTAGGGGACTTGTAAAATGAGCCTATTTTCAAAAAAAGTGGAGTGTTCCTTTAAGGGCTCTATTATACACCTGGCGCAATGTGACGGCAAGTGTGTTCTGCTAGTTTCAGCCCGTTCTCATGTTCATGTCCAGCTCCACGTTGTTTAAATATCAAATGCACTGGCGCATCTGTTCACCGATGGGCGTCTGGTCTGAACACCAGGTGTGATCAGGAGCATTTTTGAAGTGTTGCTATTATGAGGAACTGAAAACCACTGAGACCAACACAAACCTGCTCTAAAGTCAATAGTGCAGTATTTTTGTGTTATTTAAAGGGCGTGTTAGTAATATGCGCACATACACTCTGGTTATTACACACACTGGGATGCGCAGCAGCACACACAAATGTTTAAATATTAAAAATAAAAGGATTCCTCTCTGGAGAAGCGTTCAGTCTTTCGACATGTAAATAGTGAATCCGCCATGGTGCAGCACAACTGGCTTTTAAAGGGGAAGGGAGATGAGAAACCTCAGCTATATCGTCTTGTCTCATCATTAATGTTGTGCATATTTACATATACAAGTAATCATTTGAAGCGTATTGTGTGTTTTATACACAGCGAAAATAGCCTGCATTTGACTGAAATTACAGAATCTTGCACCGTAAATGTTTATATGGTTGTCAGTATATGTGCCACTAATGTTACATATAATGTTGGTTTTAATAAGATTTTCCCAATAAATAGGGAAGAATAACCTGGTGTCCATGATTCATGTTCATTCTGACAACAAAGCACTTGAATGCAAGCTTGTAATTACGACTTCTGACGTGGGAATTATGAAATTTCTGATAGCACGTGAAAGCAACATTAAACTACCTCATGTGTCATGTCTCAAAGCACATAACATTACAATAATGATTAAAATAAACATAGCCGAAAAATCTTTCCGGCATTGACGGAATTTTTTTTTAGCGGTGATGGAAAAATCTGAAAGCCGTCAGTCATTTTGACCGAGTACACTGAGGACGATCTATTGTAATTTGTAACCGTAATTCTCACTCCTGTCCACTTGGCTTTTCTGTGTTACGTGTTTATAAGCTGTTTTTCTGCGGTTGAAACACTGATTGCGATTACCTGAGAGACATGATTCGGAAAGTTGGACTGTATTTTTCAACATAGCTGCTATTTTCTGATGTTCATTCGTGTTTATTTCGTTGTGTAAATTAGTGAAGGGATGATGGCGTTAAAGGGTTAGTTCACCCAAAAATGAAAATTCTGTCATTAATGACTTACCCTCATGTCGTTGGACACCCGTCAGACCTCCGTTCATCTTCGGAACAGAAATGAAGATATTTTAGTGTAAATCTGATGGCTCAGAAAGGCCTCCATTGGCACAATGCACTTTACACTCTCAAGACCCTTAAAAGGTACTAAAGACGTCGTTACAAAGTCCATCTCACTACAGTGGTTCTACAATAACTTTATGAATCGGCGAGAATAGTTTTTGTGCACAAAAAAAACCCAAAATAACGTCTTATATAGTGATTACGATTTCAAACCAAGGCATCATGAAGCTTCGAAGCGTTATGAATCAGTGAGTCGAATCTTGATTCGGATATATCAAAAGTAACTAAGCACAAAGCTTATTGCGATGTATTGGACAAACATTCATGATGAACCCGGAAAAGTGACCCACAGTCTGTTCAAATTTCTCTTCATAAAAAAATGCATAAAATTCAGCCCGAAAGAGTGACGTGGGGCCGCCCTCCTGTGGGCTCACCACCTGCAGGAGGGAGCGTAAGGGGCCGGTGCTTTGTGAATCGGGCAGCAGTCGACGGCGAGGCCCTCGACGACCCGATCTCTGGACACGGAATCTGGCTTTAGGGATGTGGAATGTCACCTCGTTGGTGGGGAAGGAGCCTGAGCTTGTGCGGGAGGTCGAGAGGTACCGACTAGAGATAGTCGGGCTCACCTCCACGCACAGCTTGGGCTCTGGAACCACACTTCTCGAGAGAGGCTGGACTCTCTACCACTCTGGAGTTGCCCATGGTGAGAGGCGGAGGGCTGGAGTGGGTTTGCTTATAGCCCCCCAGCTCAGCCGCCACGTGTTGGAGTTCACCCCGGTGAACGAGAGGGTCGCTTCCCTGCGCCTTCGAGTCGGGGATAGGTCTCTCACTGACATTTGTGCCTACGGCCCAAATGGCAGTGCGGAGTACCCGGCCCTCTTGGAGTCTCTGGGAGGGGTGCTGGAAAGTGCTCCGACTGGAGACTCCATCGTTCTACTGGGGGACTTCAACGCCCACGTGGGCAGTGACAGTGACACCTGGAGGGGCGTGATTGGGAGGAACGGCCCCCCTGATCTGAACCCGAGCGGTGTTCTGTTATTGGATTTCTGTGCTACCCACGGTTTGTCCATAACGAACACCATGTTCAAGCATAAGGGTGTCCATCAGTGCACGTGGCACCAGGACACCCAAGGCCGGAGGTCGATGATCGACTTTGTGGTCGTGTCATCAGACCTTCGGCCATATGTCTTGGACACTCGGGTGAAGAGAGGGGCGGAGCTGTCAACTGATCACCACCTGGTGGTGAGTTGGATCCGATGGCAGGGGAGGAAGCTGGACAGACCCGGCAGACCCAAGCGTACTGTAAGGGTCTGCTGGGAACGTTTGGCCGAGTCTCCTGTCAGAGAGATCTTCAACTCCTGCCTCCGGCAGAACTTCGACCGGATCCCGAGGGAGTCTGGAGATATTGAGTCCGAGTGGACCATGTTCTCCACCTCCATTGTCTCTGCGGCCGCTCAGAGCTGTGGCCGTAAGGCCTCCGGTGCCTGTCGAGGCGGCAATCCCCGAACCCGGTGGTGGACACCGGAAGTAAGGGATGCCGTCAAGCTGAAGAAGGAGTCCTATCGGGCCTGGATGGCTTGTGGGACTCCGGAGGCAGCTGACAGGTACCGGCAGGCCAAGCGGACTGCAGCCCGGGTGGTCGTGGAGGCAAAAAATCGGGCCTGGGAGGAGTTTGGTGAGGCCATGGAGAAAGACTATCGGTCGGCCTCGAAGAGATTCTGGCAAACCGTTCGATGCCTCAGGAGGGGGAAGCAGTGCCCTACCAACTCTGTTTACAGTGGAGATGGGCACCTGTTGACCTCAACTGGGGATATCGTCGGGCGGTGGAAGGAATACTTCGAAGATCTCCTCAATCCCACCGACATGTCTTCCGTTGAGGAAGCAGTGGCTGGGGACTCAGAGGTGGACTCATCCATCACCCGGGCTGAAGTCATCGAGGTGGTTAAAAAGCTCCTCGGTGGCAAGGCACCGGGGGTGGATGAGATCCGCCCTGAGTACCTCAAGTCTCTGGATGTTGTGGGGCTGTCTTGGCTGACACGCCTCTGCAGCATCGCGTGGCGGTCGGGGACAGTGCCTCTGGACTGGCAGACCGGGGTGGTGGTCCCTCTTTTCAAGAAGGGGGACCGGAGAGTGTGTTCCAACTATAGGGGGATCACACTTCTCAGCCTCCCCGGGAAAGTCTATGCCAGGGTACTGGAGAGGAGAATTCGGCCGATAGTGGAACCTCGGATTCAGGAGGAACAGTCTGGTTTTCGTCCTGGTCGTGGAACACTGGACCAGCTCTATACCCTCTACAGGGTGCTGGAGGGTTCATGGGAGTTTGCCCAACCAGTCCACATGTGTTTTGTGGATTTGGAGAAGGCATTCGACTGTGTTCCCCGTGGCATTCTGTGGAGGGTGCTCTGGGAGTATGGGGTCGGCGGCCCCCTGCTTAGGGCTGTTCAGTCCCTGTACAACCAGAGCAGGAGTTTGGTCCGCATTGCTGGCAGTAAGTCAGACTTGTTCCCGGTGCATGTTGGACTCCGGCAGGGCTGCCCTTTGTCACCGGTTCTGTTCATAATTTTTATGGACAGAATTTCTAGGCGCAGCCAAGGGCCGGAGAGTGTCCGGTTTGGGGACCACACGATTTCGTCACTGCTTTTTGCGGATGATGTTGTCGTGTTGGCTTCCTCGAGCCAGGACCTTCAGCATGCACTGGGACGGTTTGCGGCCGAGTGTGAAGCGGCTGGGATGAGAATCAGCACCTCCAAGTCCGAGGCCATGGTTCTCAGTCGGAAAAGGGTGGCTTGCCCGCTTCAGGTGGGTGGAGAGTTCCTGCCTCAAGTGGAGGAGTTCAGGTATCTTGGGGTCTTGTTCACGAGTGAGGGAAGGATGGAACGGGAGATTGACAGACGGATCGGTGCAGCTTCTGCAGTAATGCGGTCGATGTACCGGTCTGTCGTGGTAAAGAAGGAGCTGAGCTGCAAGGCAAAGCTCTCGATTTACCGGTAAATCTACGTTCCTACTCTCACCTATGGTCATGAGCTGTGGGTCATGACCGAAAGGACAAGATCCCGGATACAGGCGGCCGAAATGAGCTTTCTCCGTAGGGTGGCTGGGCACTCCCTTAGAGATAGGGTGAGGAGCTCGGTCACTCGGGAGGAACTCGGAGTAGAGCCGCTGCTCCTCCACATCGAGAGGAGCCAGCTGAGGTTGCTCGGGCATCTATTTCGGATGCCTCCTGGACGCCTTCCCAGGGAGGTGTTCCAGGCACGTCCCACCAGGAGGAGGCCCCGGGGAAGACCTAGGACACGCTGGAGGGACTATGTCTCCCGGCTGGCCTGGGAACGCCTCGGGGTTCCCCCGGAAGAGCTGGAGGAAGTGGCTAGAGAGAGGGAAGTCTGGGCATCTCTGCTTAGACTGTTGCCCCCGCGACCCGGCCCCGGATAAGCGGAAGATGATGGATGGATGGATGGAAAAAAATGCATTGCCTATTATATGTTTGGATCTACTGTATATCATCCTGAGAACCAGAACATTTGTGAATTTAGTATTTCTCGTGTCATTACATTGTTTTAGAGCATAAGAAAAAAAATGGGAAAATAACATTTTTGAAAATTATATTTTTTCTTAAGTCCTTAACATAAAAATCACAGACATTTACATATAGCCCTTTTAAATTAAATGATAAATGTTAACTAACTAACTGAAATAACATGATTTTAGTTTATTTAAATGTACTTTTTGTTCTGGTTTTGGTTAACGATAACAACCCTGCCTGTAATGGAATATGCTTTTACCTCCAATCCCCCTGTTAGTGTGTGAAAGCTCGTCCCTCGTCTGCTGTGTTTAATGTTGTGCTTGTAGTTGTAGTTTCATGCACTCGTCTGCTTTCAGTGGGTTGATCGTTCTGGACAGAGTTCCTGTTTCAGCAGCATCTGGAACAGACCCACAGCACATGAACAGCATCTTTAAATGCCCACGGGTTAAAAATAGGCTCCCAAAAAACCATAGTGAGCAAAAATACTACACTCAGAAAGACCCATGCATCCATTTAATTTCATTTATTAAAAAGGAAAATGTGAGTGTTATTTGCCAGTGTACAGGTGCTGGTCATATAATTAGAATATCATCAAAAAGTTGATTTATTTCTCTAATTCCATTCAAAAAGTGAAACTTGTATAGTATATTCATTCATTACACACAGACTGATATATGTCAAATGCTTATTTCTTTTAATTTTGATGATTATAACTTAGGAAAATCCCAAATTCAGAATCTCAGAGAATTAGAATATTACTTAGTTAAGACCAATACAAAGAAAGGATTTTTAGAAATCTTGGCCAACTGAAAAGTATGAGCATGTCCAGCACTCAATATTTAGTTGTGGCTCCTTTTGCCTGAATTACTGCAGCGATGCGGCGTGGCATGAGGAGATCAGTCTGTGGCACTGCTCAGGTGTTATGAGCCCAGGTTGCTCTGATAGTGGCCTTCAGCTCTTCTGCATATCGCATCTTCCTCTTCACAATACCCCAGAGATTTACTATGGGGTTAAGGTCAGGCGAGTTTGCTGGCCAATTAAGAACAGGGATACCATGGTCCTTAAACCAGGCACTGGCTGCTTTGGCACTGTGTGCAGGAGCAAAGTCCTGTTGGAAAATGAAATCTGCATCTCCATAAAGTTGGTCAGCAGAAGGAAGCATGAAGTGCTCTAAAACGTCCTGGTATACGGCTGTGTTGACCTTGGACCTCAGAAAACACAGTGGACCAAGACCAGCAGATGACATGGCACCCCAAACCATCACTGGACCTCAAGCAACGTGGATTGTGTGCCTCTTCTCTCTTCCTCCAGACTCTGGGACCCTGATTTCCAAAGGAAATGCAAAATTTATTTTCATCAGAGAACATAACTTTGGACCACTCAGCAGCAGTCCAGCCCTTTTTGTCTTTAGCCCAGGCGAGACGCTTCTGACGCTGTCTGTGGGTCAAGAGTGAGACAGCTGAAACCCATGTCTTGCATACGTCTGTGTGTAGTGGTTCTTGAAGCACTGACTCCAGCTGCAGTCCACTCTTTGTGAATCTCCCCCACATTATGAATGGGTTTTGTTTCACAATCCTCTCCAGGGTGCGGTTATCCCTATTGTTTGTACACTTTTTTCTACCACATATTTTCCTTCCCTTCGCCTCTCTATTAATGTTCTTGGACACAGAGCTCTGTGAACAGCCAGCCTCTTTTGCAATGACCTTTTGTGTCTTGCCCTCCTTGTGCAAGGTGTCAATGGTCGTCTTTTGGACAATTGAGCAAAGAAACGATTGAAATAAACATTTTCAGGTATTCAGGTGCAGAAACTGTAAAATAACACTGCACTTTATTAATATAATATAGGCTATACATTACTATATTTTATTAAAGGGATAGTTCACCCAAAAATGAAAATTATCCCATGATTTACTCACCCTCAAGTCATCCTAGGAGTGAATGACATTCTTCTTTCAGACGAATAAAATCTGAGTTATATTACAAAAGTCCAGGCTAATCCAAGCATTAGAATTGGATTTTTAGTTGCTCTGTTTTTGAAGTCCATAAAAAGTGCATCTGTCCGTCATATAACTGCTCCACGTGGCTCTGGGTGTCCTTTTGAAGCGAATCGATGCGTTTGTGTAAGAAAAATATTCATATTTAAAACTTTATCAAGTAAACTTTCGTCCGACCATACACTGATCAGCCATAACATTATATTAGGCGAACTTATCAGACGAGCGTGATCATCTCTGAGCTCCGCCATAACTTCCGCTAAGTGAGTTCAAAATATGAGCGTGGTCATAGATATATATGTAGATGCCTCATTAGCACTTGAGCGGATCAGTAGAATGAGACATCTATGATCGATATATCTATGACCACGCTCGTATTTTGACCTCACTTAGCGGAAGTTATGGCGGAGCTCAGAGACAATCACGTTCGTCTGATACGAGGTAAAATAATAGCATAAATACTGCTGGGTTTCTCTCAGAATCTGATGGTTTGTCTAGATCAGACCCTTATTCATCATCTGGTGTTGTTTAAAGCCCTTTGAAGCTGCACTGAAACTGTCATTTGGACCTTGAACCATTTGGAGCCCATTGAAGTCCATTATATGGAGAAACATTTTGAGATAAGTTTTCATCAAAAAACTAAATTTCCTTTTCGACTGCAGAAAGAAAGACATGGACATCTTGGATGACATGGGGGTGAGTAACTTATCAGCAAAAGTTTATCTAAAAGTGAACTAATCCTTTAAAAAGCGTCTCATTCTACAGGCCGGACGGGATTATTGTACAATATACTAAAGGCTTTCAGTCGTAGGCACTGACATTGGATTCCTGCATATTATTTTAGTGCAAGTCGGTTCAATCCTTGTAATCTAATATACAGTGGTTTCAGCCGGTGGATCGCGACCCGAAAGTGGGTCACAGGACAGCAGGAAATAAAACAATGAGGGCAGATAATACATGCAACTAATCGTATAATTGTGCATAGTTAGGATAGTAAAATAAATGGATTATCAGCTTGTTGATGACGGCCTTACGACCAATCAAATGTGATTTATGCGCTACTTATTAAAAGCGAGTCAAATTAGAAATGGCAGCATGTACTAATAAAGTTTCATGCTAGTAATGTAATTGTATTTACTTTAGTAAGCTGAACGGTTTCTTTCCTGTCATCCCGTAGAGGCAGAGAAGGACTCGTGTTAGATGAAGTGTTCTCTGGTGGTCTGGAGGGATTGGGCGTGCATTATTTACATGTAGATGTTAACGTCTACACCACTTGTGTTGATAGACAGACACTGAAGCATTACAGTTTTTTACGATTGTTTACACACTAAAATTAAAATTTCCACACAATTAGCAAAACTTTACTCCAATGAGCAAAACACCTCCACAGATTTGCACAACATTACACACAATGTCTGCTTCACCCTTTTTGCAAAACATTACACACAGTGATTTGTAAAACTCATACACACATTTTCACACCTTAGACACAGATAAGGATTGTGAGGTTACTTCCTTGTCGTTACAAAGCACCGGATTGCCAATGACCACACTAATGAACGAATTGGATAAACACATCTACCAGGTGTGGAAGCACACATGTGCTCATTTGAAAACGCAGCACTCAGGTGTGCTATAAAAGGCAGCAGGTGAGTTCACCTGTCTTCAACAAAAATGGAAGGAGTTAGAAGAAGAAGAAGAGTGAGAATGAGAGGGGGAGCTCAAAGAGGAGATGAAGGAGGTAGAGGTAGAGGAAGAGGAAGAGGAGAAGGAGGAAGAGGAGAAGAAGTTAGAGGAAGAGGAGAAGGAGGAAGAGGAGAAGGAGGTAGAGGAGGAGGAGGAAGAGGAGGAGGAGGTAGAGGAGGACACCTAGGAAGAGGAAGAGGTAGAGGAAGAGGTAGAGAAGGACTTGAAGAGGTGATAGAACTTGAACAAAGAAGACGAGGACCAAATTTGACTCGAGAAATCCGTGCAACACTTATTGACCATGTTATCAACCATGGACTGACACTGATGGAAGCTGGACAAAGAGTTCAACCAAATCTCAGCAGAAATGCTGTTGCGTCAGTAATTCTGACGTTTCATCGACAAAACAGGTAAGCTAACCACACAGTATACATTGAAACTGAAGCTTGTATAATCAATATTGTTTACTGTGACATTTGACAGTATATTTGATTATATATCTCTATATATATATATATATAATCTCTTTTTTTTTTTCCATAGGATTGAGGGTCGAGGACACCGAGGTGGAAGGAGCCCTATGTTTAGTGGTGCACAAGAGGCTGCCATTGTGAACATGGTTTTGGCCAATAATTGTATCAGGCTACGAGAAATCCAAGCCAATATCATCAATGATGACAATATTTTCAATAACATCCAACGAGTCTCTCTGTCAACATTAGGTCGAATCCTAAAGAAAAATCAAATAAACATGAAGCAACTGTATCGGGTACCATTTGACAGAAATTCAGAGAGAGTGAAACATCTGCGCGATGAGTATGTGGAGGTATGCATTGTTCATCTGACTATGGTGTGGTATCATGCACTGCTCATAATGTTCTGACACAAAAAAAATACTGTGCTATAGATATTGAATAGCATCCTATTTTCTTTAATGTGTTTCAGAGAGTCTTGCAAATGAATGCTGCTGAAATTCAACATGAATTTATATATGTGGATGAGGCTGGATTTAACCTTGCAAAAACAAGAAGAAGAGGGAGAAATGTAATTGGGCAATCAGCAATGTGCCAGGGCAGCGAGGGGGTAACATCAGCCTTTGCGCTGCTATCACACAAAATGGGGTCCTCCACCACCATGCAAATCTGGGACCCTATAATGCAAATCTGATACTTGCATTTCTTGACCGATTGCATGAGATTGTCACAGCATTACACCAAGTGGACCAGATGCGGGACAGTTTTATACCTTCCCCCATACTCCCCCTTCCTGAATCCTATAGAAGAATGTTTTTCAGCGTGGCGGTGGAAGGTATATGACCTGCGGCCTTATGACCGTTTGCCCCTCATTCAGGCCATGGAACAGGCGTGTGATCTTATTGAAGCAGCTTCAGTGCAGGGGTGGATTCGTCACACAAGGCGATTCTTCCAACGGTGCCTTGCCAATGAAGACACAGCCTGTGATGTTGATGAAATCTTATGGCCAGATCCAGCCAGACGGAGAGATGGATAGTTGCAGTATTCTTGTTGCTTTGAGTTTTCTTTCATTTCTGTTTACTTTTACTTTACTTTTCTTCAGAGTCAAAGTGTATGTACTGTAATTAATGCAGTAATTTTTATTTGTCTATAGATTTTATTTGTTTACAGTAATTGATATCATTGTTGGTTGATTACTGTAACTTACAATACTGTAAGTATTGAAATAAATACTTGAAATATTCAGTCTGCAGCATCAAGTGTTGTGCAGTGCGGTTATAGTAGGCCTACAGTATTTGTCTACATTCTCCTATCTCAAAACAAATCATGAATAATGTTGTGAGTTTCTCACTATTTTTTGTCACCTAAATTATCTCTTACATACAGTAAGAATGTCTGGCTAAAAATCTTTTTTTTTTTTTTTTACAAATGTGTTTTTTATTTATCACAGCAGTGTGAAACTGGCTGCAATAGTGTATGATCATTGATGACTGTGTTGGTTAAATGAAAACAAAGCATTTTCACAAATATTTGTGTATGTTTTGACTGAAGTGTGTATGTTTTGACTGAAGTGTCTCATTTTGCAAACAATCTAGGAATTTTGCTAATTGAGTGTGGTGTTTGGATAATTGTGATTATATTTTGACAAAAAGAACTGTTTTCAAAATTGCGTGTAAACAATTGAAAAAAACTGTAAACACATTCCTTTGTTTGCACACACTGCTTGTGTGTGTGTGTGTGTGTGTGTGTGTGTGTGTGTGTGTGTGTGTGTGTGTGTGTGTGTGTGTGTGTGTGTATGTGCGTGTGTGTGTGTGTGTGTGTGTGTGTGTGTGTGTGTGCGTGTGTGTGTGCGCGCGTGTGTGTGTGTGTGCGTGCGTGTGTGCTTACATGTGGGAGTGTTGATAGACACTGAAGCATTAAACACATTCCTTTGTTTGCACACACACTGCCTGTGTGTGTGTGTGTGTGTGTGTGTGTGTGTGTGTGTGTGCATGCATGTGTGCGTGTGTGAGTGTGCGTGTGTGCTTGCGTGTGTGCATGCATGTGAGTGTGTGAGCGAGCGTTGTGTGCGTGTGAGTGCGTTCGTGCGTGTGTGTGTGTGTGTGTGTGTGTGTGTGCGTGCGTGTGTGCTTACATGTGGGAGTGTTGATAGACACTGAAGCATTAAACACATTCCTTTGTTTGCACACACACTGCCTGTGTGTGTGTGTGTGTGTGTGTGTGCATGCATGTGTGCGTGTGTGAGTGTGCGTGTGTGCTTGCGTGTGTGCATGCATGTGAGTGTGTGAGCGAGCGTTGTGTGCGTGTGAGTGCGTTCGTGCGTGTGTGTGTGTGTGTGTGTGTGTGTGTGTGTGTGTGTGTGTGTGTGTGTGTGTGTGTGTGTGCGTGCGTGTGCGTGTGTGTGTGTGTGTGTGTGTGTGTGTGTGTGTGTGTGCAAGTGAGTGTGGAGTGTGTGTGAGTGTGGTGTGTGTGTGAGTGTGGTGTGTGTGTGTGTGAGTGTGTGGTGTGTGTGAGTGTGTGCGTGTGTGAGTGTGGTGTGTGTGAGTGTACTTGTGTGTGTGTGCATGTGTGAGTGTGTGTTGAGTGTGTGTGTGATAAGTGCGTGTGTGCGTGCGTGCGTGCGTGTGTGTGTGTGTCTGTGTGAGCGAGCGTGCGTGTGTGTGTGTGTGTGTGTGTGTGTGTGTGTGTGTGTGTGTGTGTGTGCACGAGTGCTGGAGGTGAAATTAAAAGGTCGTATAATGGCTTTTTCCCGGGGTGAATGTCAGCAGGAGGAAACAGTGAGTCCTTTCTGCGAGCAGCGTTCCTCTCTTCCTCTTGTATGTTCCTCTTGAAGTTTTTCACTGCAAAAAACACATTATAATGTACATTATTGTTTTCTAGTAAAAATCTAAACTTCCTTAAAACAAGATTACATTTCTACATAAAATACTACGACTTGATTTCAGATGATTCAGAAGCAATCTGTTTGAGCAGACAGAGTTTTTGAAATGTTTTAGTGTGGTTGCTAGGGCGTTGCTATATGCTTGGTGAGTTTTTTTGATTGGTTTACAGTGTGCCATCATGATATTTCTAGAGTGTTTAGGGTGGTTGCTAGTGCGTTGCTATGTGCTTGGGGATTTTTCTGGGGTGATTTCAAGGGTGCTGCTATGTGGTTGCTAAGGCATCCTGAATGTTTTGTGTGTTGCTGTGGTTGCTATAGTGTTTGAAGTGGTTTCTAGGGTGTTGATATTTGGTTGCTCAGGCGTTGCTAAGGCGTCCTGAAGGTTTTGGTGTGTTTGCTATAGTGTTTGAAGTGGTTTCTAGGGTGTTTATATGTGGTTGCTCAGGCGTTGCTAAGGCATCCTGAATGTTTTGGGGTGTTGCTGTGGTTGCTATAGTGTTTGAAGTGGTTTCTAGGGTGTTGATATGTGGTTGCTCAGGCGTTGCTAAGGCGTCCTGGATGTTTTGGTGTGTTGCTGTGGTTGCTATAGGGTTTGAAGTGGTTTCTAGGGTGTTGATATGTGGTTGCTCAGGCGTTGCTAAGGCGTCCTGGATGTTTTGGTGTGTTGCTGTGGTTGCTATAGTGTTTGAAGTGGTTTCTAGGGTGTTATGGGGTTGCTCAGTCGTTGCTAAGGCGTCCTGAATGTTTTGGTGTGTTGCTTTGGTTGCTATAGTGTTTGAAGTGGTTTCTAGGGTGTTGAAATGTGACTGCTCAGGCGTTGCGAAGGCATCCTGAATGTTTTGGTGTGTTGCTGTGGTTGCTATAGTGTTTGAAGTGGTTTCTAGGGTGTTGAAATGTGACTTCTCAGGCGTTGCGAAGACGTCCTGAATGTTTTGGTGTGTTGCTTTGGTTGCTATAGTGTTTGAAGTGGTTTCTAGGGTGTTGAAATGTGACTGCTCAGGCGTTGCGAAGGCATCCTGAATGTTTTGGTGTGTTGCTGTGGTTGCTATAGTGTTTGAAGTGGTTTCTAGGGTGTTGAAATGTGACTGCTCAGGCGTTGCTAAGGCGTCCTGAAGGTTTTGGTGTGTTTGCTATAGTGTTTGAAGTGGTTTCTAGGGTGTTTATATGTGGTTGCTCAGGCGTTGCTAAGGCATCCTGAATGTTCTGGGGTGTTGCTGTGGTTGCTATAGTGTTTGAAGTGGTTTCTAGGGTGTTGATATGTGGTTGCTCAGGCGTTGCTAAGGCGTCCTGGATGTTTTGGTGTGTTGCTGTGGTTGCTATAGGGTTTGAAGTGGTTTCTAGGGTGTTTATGGGGTTGCTCAGTCATTGCTAAGGCGTCCTGAATGTTTTGGTGTGTTGCTTTGGTTGCTATAGTGTTTGAAGTGGTTTCTAGGGTGTTGAAATGTGACTGCTCAGGCGTTGCGAAGGCATCCTGAATATTTTGGTGTGTTGCTGTGGTTGCTATAGTGTTTGAAGTGGTTTCTAGGGTGTTGATATGTGGTTGCTCAGGCGTCCTGAATGTTTTGGTGTGTTGCTGTGGTTGCTATTGTGTTTGAAGTTGTTTCTAGGGTGTTTATGGGGTTGCTCAGTCGTTGCTAAGGCGTCCTGAATGTTTTGGTGTGTTGCTTTGGTTGCTATAGTGTTTGAAGTGGTTTCTAGGGTGTTTATATGTGGTTGCTCAGGCGTTGCTAAGGCATCCTGAATGTTTTGGGGTGTTGCTGTGGTTGCCATAGTGTTTGAAGTAGTTTCTAGGGTGTTGCTATTTGGTTGCTCAGGCATTGCTAAGGTGTCCTGGATGTTTTGGTGTGTTGCTGTGGTTGCTATAGTGTTTGAAGTGGTTTCTAGGGTGTTTATGGGGTTGCTCAGTCGTTGCTAAGGCGTCCTGAATGTTTTGGTGTGTTGCTATAGTGTTTGAAGTGGTTTCTAGGGTGTTGATATGTGACTGCTCAGGCGTTGCTAAGGCATCCTGAATGTTTTGGTGTGTTGCTGTGGTTGCTAAAGTGTTTGAAGTGGTTTCTAGGGTGTTGATATGTGGTTGCTAAGGCGTCCTGAATGTTTTGTGTGTTGCTGTTGTTGCTAAAGTGTTTGAAGTGGTTTCTAGGGTGTTGATATGTGGTTGCTCAGGCGTTGCTAAAGCGTCCTAAATGTTTTGGTGTGTTGCTGTGGTTGCTATAGTGTTTGAAGTCGATTCTAGGGTGTTGATATGTGATTACTCAGGCATTGCTAAGGCTTCCTGAATGTTTTGGTGTGTTGCTGTGGTTGCTATAGTGTTTGAAGTGGTTTCTAGGGTGTTTATATGTGGTTGCTCAGGCGTTGCTAAGGCATCCTGAATGTTTTGGTGTGTTGCTGTGGTTGCTATAGTGTTTGAAGTGGTTTCTAGGGTGTTGATGTGTGGTTTCTCAGGCGTTGCTAAGGCGTCCTGGATGTTTTGGTGTGTTGCTGTGGTTGCTATAGTGTTTGAAGTGGTTTCTAGGGTGTTTATGGGGTTGCTCAGTCGTTGCTAAGGCGTCCTGAATGTTTTGGTGTGTTGCTTTGGTTGCTATAGTGTTTGAAGTGGTTTCTAGGGTGTTGAAATGTGACTGCTCAGGCGTTGCTAAGGCATCCTGAATGTTTTGGTGTGTTGCTGTGGTTACTATAGTGTTTGAAGTGGTTTCTAGGGTGTTGATATGTGGTTGCTCAGGCGTCCTGAATGTTTTGGTGTGTTGCTGTGGTTGCTATAGTGTTTGAAGTGGTTTCTAGGGTGTTGATATGTGGTTGCTCAGGCGTTGCTAAGGCGTCCTGGATGTTTTGGTGTGTTGCTGTGGTTGCTATAGTGTTTGAAGTGGTTTCTAGGGTGTTGAAATGTGACTGCTCAGGCGTTGCTAAGGCGTCCTGAATGTTTTGGTGTGTTCCTGTGGTTGCTATAGTGTTTGAAGTGGTTTCTAGGGTGTTTATGGGGTTGCTCAGTCGTTGCTAAGGCGTCCTGAATGTTTTGGTGTGTTGCTGTGGTTGCTATAGTGTTTGAAGTGGTTTCTAGGGTGTTGATATGGGGTTGCTAAGGCATCCTGAATATTTTGCTGTGTTGCTGTTCTTGCTAAAGTGTTTGAAGTGGTTTCTAGGGTGTTGATATGTGGTTGCTCAGGCGTTGCTAAAGCGTCCTAAATGTTTTGGTGTGTTGCTGTGGTTGCTATAGTGTTTGAAGTGGCTCTAGGGTGTTGATATGGGGTTGCTAAGGCGTCCTGAATGTTTTGGTGTGTTCCTGTGGTTGCTATAGTGTTTGAAGTGGTTTCTAGGGTGTTTATGGGGTTGCTCAGTCGTTGCTAAGGCGTCCTGAATGTTTTGGTGTGTTGCTGTGGTTGCTATAGTGTTTGAAGTGGTTTCTAGGGTGTTGATATGGGGTTGCTAAGGCATCCTGAATGTTTTGCTGTGTTGCTGTTCTTGCTAAAGTGTTTGAAGTCATTTCTAGGGTGTTGATGTGTGGTTGCTAAGGCGTCCTGAATGTTTTGGTGTGTTGCTGTGATTGCTATAGTGTTTGAAGTCGTTTCTAGGGTGTTGATATGTGGTTGCTCACGCGTTGCTAAAGCGTCCTAAATGTTTTGGTGTGTTGCTGTGGTTGCTATAGTGTTTGAAGTGGTTTCTAGGGTGTTGATATGTGGTTGCTCAGGCGTTGCTAAGCCGTCCTGAATGTTTTGGTGTGTTGCTGTGGTTGCTATAGTGTTTGAAGTGGTTTCTAGGGTGTTGATATGTGGTTGCTCAGGTGTTGCTAAGGCGTCCTGAATGTTTTGGTGTGTTCCTGTGGTTGCTATAGTGTTTGAAGTGGTATCTAGGGTGTTGATATGTGGTTGCTCAGGCGTTGCTAAAGCGTCCTAAATGTTTTGGTGTGTTGCTGTGTTTGCTATAGTGTTTGAAGTGGTTTCTAGGGTGTTTATATGTGGTTGCTCAGTCGTTGCTAAGGCGTCCTGAATGTTTTGGTGTGTTGCTGTGGTTGCTATAGTGTTTGAAGTGGTTTCTAGGGTGTTGATATGGGGTTGCTAAGGCGTCCTGAATGTTTTGCTGTGTTGCTGTTCTTGCTAAAGTGTTTGAAGTGGTTTCTAGGGTGTTGATATGTGGTTGCTCAGGCGTTGCTAAAGCGTCCTAAATGTTTTGGTGTGTTGCTGTGGTTGCTATAGTGTTTGAAGTGGCTCTAGGGTGTTGATATGTGGTTGCTCAGGCGTTGCTAAAGCGTCCTAAATGTTTTGGTGTGTTGCTGTGGTTGCTATAGTGTTTGAAGTCGATTCTAGGGTGTTGATATGTGGTTGCTAAGGCGTCCTGAATGTTTTGGTGTGTTCCTGTGTTTGCTATAGTGTTTGAAGTGGCTTCTAGGGTGTTGATATGTGGTGGCTCAGGCGTTGCTAAGGCGTCCTGAATGTTTTGGTGTATTGCTGTGGTTGCTATAGTGTTTGAAGTGGCTCTAGGGTGTTGATATGTGGTTGCTCAGGCGTTGCTAAGGCGTCCTGAATGTTTTGGTGTATTGCTGTGGTTGCTATAGTGTTTTAAGTCATTTCTAGGGTGTTGATATGTGGTTGCTAAGGCGTCCTGAATGTTTTGGTGTGTTGCTGTGATTGCTATAGTGTTTGAAGTCGTTTCTAGGGTGTTGATATGTGGTTGCTCAGGCGTTGCTAAAGCGTCCTAAATGTTTTGGTGTGTTGCTGTGGTTGCTATAGTGTTTGAAGTGGTTTCTAGGGTGTTGATATGTGGTTGCTCAGGCGTTGCTAAGCCGTCCTGAATGTTTTGGTGTGTTGCTGTGGTTGCTATAGTGTTTGAAGTGGTTTCTAGGGTGTTGATATGTGGTTGCTCAGGTGTTGCTAAGGCGTCCTGAATGTTTTGGTGTGTTCCTGTGGTTGCTATAGTGTTTGAAGTGGTATCTAGGGTGTTGATATGTGGTTGCTCAGGCGTTGCTAAAGCGTCCTAAATGTTTTGGTGTGTTGCTGTGTTTGCTATAGTGTTTGAAGTGGTTTCTAGGGTGTTTATATGTGGTTGCTCAGGCGTTGCTAAGGCATCCTGAATGTTTTGGTGTGTTGCTGTTGTTGCTATAGTGTTTGAAGTGGTATATAGGGTGTTGATATGTGGTTGCTCTGGCGTTGCTAAGGCGTCCTGAATGTTTTGGTGTGTTGCTGTGGTTGCTATAGCGTTTGAAGTGGTTTCTATGGTGTTGATATGTGTTTTTCTCAGGCGTTGCTACGGTGTCCTGAATGTTTTGGTGTGTTGCTGTGGTTGCTATAGTGTTTGAAGTCATTTCTAGGGTGTTCGCATGCGGTTGATGATGTTCTAAATGTTTTAGTCTGTTGCTATGTGGTTGCTATGAGGCGTTCTGGTCTATTTTCTACCCTGCTATAAGGTTGCTATATAGAGTTTAATGTGGTTTCTATGGTGGTGTAATGTGGTTGAGTGTTCTAAATGTCGTTTAGGGTGTTGCTATGTGGTTGCTAAGGCATTCTGAATGTTTTTGCCAGGGCGTTGCTATGGTGTTATGATAGTTTTATTGTGTTGCTATGTACTTAGTGAGGTTTTTTGATCCATTTTCTACCATGATATAAGGTAGCTATAGTGTTTGAAGTGGTTTCTAGGGTGTTGCTATGTGGTTGCTCAGGTGTTGCTAAGGCATTCTGAATGTTTTTGCCAGGGCGTTGCTTTGGTATTATGAAAGTTTTATTGTGTTGCTATGTACTTAGTGAGGTTTTCTGATCCATTTTCTACTATGATATAAGGTTGCTATAGTGTTTGAAGTGGTTTCTAGGGTGTTGATATGTGGTTGCTCAGGCGTTTCTAAGGTGTTCTAAATGTTTTAGTGTGTTGCTGTGGTTGCTATAGTGTTTGGGTAGCTGTTTTTCCCTAATGTTTTCCGTTTGCTCTTCTCCTCCCTTGTTTAGTGGGCGTGTTTAACAAGCGCTCTGTGCCACGGGACGCTGTGAGTGTGTGTGACGTGAGCCGATGTCGGTACACTGTGTTCCCAGAGAGTGGCCTATATACAGCAGCGAGAGCGAGGACATCATGTCTCCTGCTGCGGCCGCCTCGCTTCACATGCTTCCCAAATTATAATCCCAGCCTCCCAGCGTGTCCTAATCAGAACACAAAGAGAAGGGTCCCCCTTTCTGCATGGGACCCCTCCAAATCAATTCTGCATCGCTCAGTAATTAGTAAGGGTGTCCTCATCGGAGGAGGGAGTCCTGAAGTGAACTCCGCCCCAGACAGGTGTTACATAACGTCTGGTTGGCTTGTCTTAAGTGCCGCCAATAGATCCGACTTGGGGTTTTTTTAGGTTTCGGGGTTGAGTGATATGTTGGGACAGGGCAACTTTTAGCTTTTCATGACAAGAAGACTGTGTGGAAGGATAAAACAGCAACTTGTGTTAATGTGTGTTTGATACTGAAAACAAAGTGCACTTACTTAAGTCAGTTATCCACAATAATTGTATAGCCTTTTACTGGAATACAACTATTGATGGGTCTATTTTTTCTCCTAAGGTCCAAAATGCAACTGCTCAGTCTCAAGACATCTTCTGTCATCTTTACGTATGAAGAGTGTACAAAGTAACACATCTTTCACAGAACAGGCACAATAGCGGTACAAATATATCTATCGGTTCAATATGTGTCACATGACTAAACATGCGTCATCGTTTTCAAATACTTCCGTTTTCACAGTCCACATTTATCCACTTGGGAAAGCATTTTCAAAAGCTGTTACCGCAGGACAAAAGCGCCGCCTCAGTGTGGACGCAAGACCAAAACAGAGAGAAAAGGATGCGCTTTCAAACAAAACATATTAGTGTGGACAAGGCCATTGATTCTGGCTCATCTGCTATCCTGATATTGTTATATTTAAAGGCGACCTATTATGCCATATTAATATTATATATTAAGATGTAATATAAATCTCTGATGTCCCCAGAATGTGTCTGTGAAGCTTCAGCTCAAAATAGCCCACAGATCATTTATTATAGCTTGTCATATTTTTGTCAGAAATTTTTTGATTTTTACTTAAATTAAGTTTTGATAATTAATCATTATTATATTAGTGTTAGTATTATTATATTAGTAAAATTATAACATTTATATATTTATTTATATTTATGAGTGCAAAATTATTTATATATTAGTGCAAATGTATTTATATATTAGTGCACATTTATTTATATATATATTAGTGCAAATGTATTGATATATTAGTGCAAATTTATTTATATTTATTAGTGCAAATGTATTTATATAATAGTGCAAATTTATTTATATATTAGTGAAAATGTATTTATATTAGTGCAAATTTATTTATATATTAGTGCACATGTTTATATTAGTGCAAATGTATATATTAGTGCAAATTTATTTATATATTTGTGCAAATATATTTATATATTAGTGCAAATGTATATATTAGTGCAAATGTATATATTAGTGCAAATATATTTATATATTAGTGCAAATTTATTTATATATTAGTGCAAATGTATTTATATATTAGTGCAAATTTATTTATATATTGGTGCAAATGTATTTATATATTAGTGCAAATGTATTTATATATCAGTGCAAATTTATTTATATATTGGTGCAAATGTATTTATATATTAGTGCAAATGTATATACTAGTGCAAATGTATTTATATATTAGTGCAAATGTATATATTAGTGCAAATGTATATATTAGTGCAAATATATTTATATATTAGTGCAAATGTATATATTAGTGCAAATGTATATATTAGTGCAAATATATTTATATATTAGTGCAAATTTATTTATATATTAGTGCAAATGTATTTATATATTAGTGCAAATTTATTTATATATTGGTGCAAATGTATTTATATATTAGTGCAAATGTATATATTAGTGCAAATGTATATATTAGTGCAAATATATTTATATATTAGTGCAAATTTATTTATATATTAGTGCAAATGTATTTATATATTAGTGCAAATTTATTTATATATTGGTGCAAATGTATTTATATATTAGTGCAAATGTATTTATATATCAGTGCAAATTTATTTATATATTGGTGCAAATGTATTTATATATTAGTGCAAATGTATATATTAGTGCAAATGTATTTATATATTAGTGCAAATTTATTTATATATTAGTGCAAATTTATTTATATATTGGTGCAAATGTATTTATATATTAGTGCAAATGTATATACTAGTGCAAATGTATTTATATATTAGTGCAAATTTATTTATATATTAGTGCAAATGTATTTATATATTAGTGCAAATGTATTTATATATTAGTGCAAATTTATATACTAGTGCAAATGTATTTATATATTAGAGCACATTTATTTATATATTAGTGCAAATGTATTTATATATTAGTGCAAATGTATATACTAGTGCAAATGTATTTATATATTAGTGCAAATGTATATACTAGTGAAAATGTATTTATATATTAGTGCAAATGTATATACTAGTGCAAATGTATTTATATATTGGTGCAAATGTATATACTAGTGAAAATGTATTTATATATTAGTGCAAATGTATATACTAGTGCAAATGTATTTATATATTGGTGCAAATGTATTTATATATTAGTGCAAATGTATATACTAGTGCAAATGTTTTTATATATTAGTGCACATGTATTTATATATTGGTGCAAATGTATTTATATATTAGTGCAAATGTATTTATATATTAGTGCAAATGTATCTATATATTAGTGCAAATGTATTTATATATTAGTGCAAATTTATTTATATATTAGTGCAAATGTATTTATATATTAGTGCAAATGTATATATTAGTGCAAATTTATTTATATATTTGTGCAAATATATTTATATATTAGTGCAAATGTATGTATATATTAGTGCAAATGTATGTATATATTAGTGCAAATGTATATATTAGTGCAAATGTATATATTAGTGCAAATATATTTATATATTAGTGCAAATGTATGTATATATCAGTGCAAATGTATATATTAGTGCAAATATATTTTTATATTAGTGCAAATTTATTTATATATTAGTGCAAATGTATTTATATATTAGTGCATATTTATTTATATATTGGTGCAAATGTTTTTATATATTAGTGCAAATGTATATATTAGTGCAAATGTATTTATATATTAGTGCAAATTTATTTATATATTAGAGCAAATGTATTTATATATTGGTGCAAATGTATTTATATATTAGTGCAAATGTATTTATATATCAGTGCAAATCTATTTATATATTAGTGCAAATGTATTTATATATCAGTGCAAATGTATTTATATATTAGTGCAAATGTATTTATATATCAGTGCAAATCTATTTATATATTAGTGCAAATGTATTTATATATTAGTGCACATGTATTTATATATTAGTGCAAATGTATTTATATATTGGTGCAAATGTATTTATATATCAGTGCAAATGTATTTATATATTAGTGCAAATCTATTTATATATTAGTGCAAATGTATTTATATATTAGTGCACATGTATTTATATATTAGTGCAAATGTATTTATATATTAGTGCAAATGTATTTATATATCAGTGCAAATCTATTTATATATTAGTGCAAATGTATTTATATATTAGTGCACATGTATTTATATATTAGTGCACATGTATTTATATATTAGTGCAAATTTATTTATATATTGGTGCAAATGTTTTTATATATTAGTGCAAATGTATTTATATATTAGTGCAAATTTATTTATATATTAGTGCACATGTATTTATATATTCGTGCAAATGTATTTATATATTAGTGCAAATTTATTTATATATTGGTGCAAATGTATTTATATATCAGTGCAAATCTATTTATATATTAGTGCAAATGTATTTATATATTAGTGCAAATTTATTTATATATTAGTGCACATGTATTTATATATTCGTGCAAATGTATTTATATATCAGTGCAAATCTATTTATATATTATTGCAAATGTATTTATATATTAGTGCAAATTTATTTATATATTAGTGCACATGTATTTATATATTCGTGCACATGTATTTATATATTAGTGCACATGTATTTATATATTAGTGCACATGTATTTATATATTCGTGCAAATGTATTTATATATCAGTGCAAATTTATTTATATATTGGTGCAAATGTTTTTATATATCAGTGCAAATGTATATATTAGAGCAAATGTATTTATATATCAGTGCAAATTTATTTATATATTGGTGCAAATGTTTTTATATATCAGTGCAAATGTATATATTAGAGCAAATGTATTTATATATTGGTGCAAATGTATTTATATATTAGTGCAAATGTATTTATATATCAGTGCAAATTTATTTATATATTGGTGCAAATGTTTTTATATATCAGTGCAAATG
Organism: Gobio occitaniae; assembly: GCA_033150135.1. Classification (NCBI taxonomy): domain Eukaryota; kingdom Metazoa; phylum Chordata; class Actinopteri; order Cypriniformes; family Gobionidae; genus Gobio; species Gobio occitaniae. Next base: position 3,565 of record JARQWZ010008381.1, on the reverse strand, counting down.
TATATATTAGAGCAAATGTATTTATATATTGGTGCAAATGTATTTATATATTAGAGCAAATGTATTTATATATTAGTGCACATGTATTTATATATTAGTGCACATGTATTTATATATTAGTGCAAATGTATTTATATATCAGTGCAAATTTATTTATATATTAGTGCAAATGTATTTATATATTAGTGCAAATGTATTTATATATTGGTGCAAATGTATTTATATATCAGTGCAAATCTATTTATATATTAGTGCAAATGTATTTATATATTAGTGCACATGTATTTATATATTAGTGCAAATGTATTTATATATTAGTGCAAATGTATTTATATATTAGTGCAAATGTATTTATATATTAGTGCACATGTATTTATATATTAGTGCACATGTTTATATTAGTGCAAGTGTATATACTTGTGCAAATGTATTTATATATTTAAAAAAACTCTTTTATGTACATATATAAGGGATTTTAAAGGGATTGTGTATGGTTTGTGAATGGCGAGAGAGGCGGGCGAATGGTGGATGTCGTTCTTCACATGCTGTTTGTTTACTTAAGACCCTCTTGATAAACACGCTCTATTTAGAAACAAACACAGCCGCTGTTTCCACTCTGTCTGCTCCACTCTGATGTCTGTGTGTGTGAGAGTGTGTGCATGAATAAAACATGCCAAGTGTGTGTGTGTGTGTGTGTGTGTGTGTGTGTTTGGTGCCTAGAGACATCGTTCTCAGTTCCTCAGTTACTGTCGTCAGTAGAGTTTGTACAGCTGTGTTCAGCCATGTGAAAGGAGGTCAAACGCCTGGACTACACACACACACACACACACACACACACACCTCACTCATGACCATGTGTGTGTTTAAGAGCTCATCGTCATTAATGCTCTGCGAAATAACAGTGCACCCATGAATCTCAGTGAAGTGTGAATTTGCAAGGGAAATGATGCTTTATATTTGTGTGTAATTGCATTAGTTTTTAATAAAACATGAACACACACACACACACACACACACATTGGTTGTTTGTCATTGTAATGGTGTTTGTTGGGTTGAGCATTACTGCACACTACAGTCTGTGATGAGCTGAACTTACATTAGCACATCTATAGACTGACGATCAGACTCCAGTGCAGACTCTTCACACCAGACATTACTCAACAAACCACAGCAACACCAGAGAGACCAGCCACTACTAACAACCCATCTATCCATCATCCATCTGTTCATCCATCCATCTGTTCATCCATCCATCCATTCATCTGTTCATCTACCCATACATCCACCCATCCATACATCCATTCCATACATCCACCCCCCCATACATACACCCACCCACCCATACAAAACCATACAAACACCCACCCACCCATCCATACATCCACCCACCCATCCATACATCCATCCACCCACCCACCCATACATCCACCCACCCACCCATCCATACATCCAACATCCACCCACCAACCCACCCATCCATACATCCACCCCCCCATACATACACCCACCCATACATCCACCCACCCACCCATCCATACATCCACCCACCCATACATACACCCACCCATCCATACATCCACCCACCCATCCATACATCCACCCCCCCATACATACACCCACCCACCCATCCATACATCCACCCATCCATACATCCGCCCACCCATCCATACATCCACCCCCCCATACATACACCCACCCACCAATACATCCACCCACCCACCCATACATCCACCCACCTATACATCCACCCATCCATACACACACACACCCACCCATCCATACATACACCCACCCATCCATACATACACCCACCCACCCATACATACACCCATCCATACATACACCCACCCACCCATACATCCACCCATCCATACATCCACCCATCCATACATACACCCACCCATACATCCACCCATCCATACATACACCCACCCAAACACCCACCCACCCATACATCCACCCATCCATACATACACCCACCCATACACCCACCCACCCATACATCCACCCATCCATACATACACCCACCCATACACCCACCCACCCATACATCCACCCATCCATACATACACCCACCCATACATCCACCCATCCATACATACACCCACCCACCCATACATCCACCCATCCATACATACACCCACCAACTCATCCATACATCCACCCATCCATACATCCACCCATACATCCACCCATACATCCACCCATCTATCCCCATCCATCCACCCACCCACCCATCCATACATACACCCGTCCATACATACATCCACCCACCCACACATCCACCCATCCATACATACATCCATCCATCCACCCATCCATACATACATCCACATATCCATCCATCCATCCACTCATCCATCCATCCACTCATCCATACATCCACCCATCCATAAATCCACCCATCCATACATCCATCCACATATCCATACATCCATCCATCCACTCATCCATCCATCCACTCATCCATACATCCACCCATCCATCCATCCACCCACCCATCCATCCACCCATCTATCCCCATACATCCACCCATCCATCCATCCACCCACCCACCCATCCATCCACTCATCCATCCATCCACTCATCCATCCATCCACTCATCCATACATCCACCCATCCATACATCCACCCATCCATACATCCACCCATCCATCCATCCATCCATCCACATATCCATCCATCCATCCATCCACTCATCCATCCATCCACTCATCCATACATCCACCCATCCATACATCCACCCATCCATACATCCATCCACGTATCTATCCATCCACTCATCCATACATCCACCCATCCACCGACCCATCCATCCACCCATCTATCCCCATACATCCACCCATACATCCACCCATCTATCCCCATCCATCCACCCACCCACCCATCCATACATACACCCGTCCATACATACATCCACCCACCCACACATCCACCCATCCATACATACATCCATCCATCCACCCATCCATACATACATCCACATATCCATCCATCCATCCACTCATCCATCCATCCACTCATCCATCCATCCACTCATCCATACATCCACCCATCCATAAATCCACCCATCCATACATCCATCCACATATCCATACATCCATCCATCCACTCATCCATCCATCCACTCATCCATACATCCACCCATCCATCCATCCACCCACCCATCCATCCACCCATCTATCCCCATACATCCACCCATCCATCCATCCACCCACCCACCCATCCATCCACTCATCCATCCATCCACTCATCCATCCATCCACTCATCCATACATCCACCCATCCATACATCCACCCATCCATCCACCCACCCATCCATCCACTCATCCATCCATCCACTCATCCATACATCCACCCATCCATACATCCACCCATCCATACATCCATCCACGTATCTATCCATCCATCCATCCACTCATCCATACATCCACCCATCCACCCACCCATCCATCCCCATCACGTCATTCTGTCTATCTGTCATTCGTTCTATCTATCATTCATTCTATCTATCGTTCTATAGTTCATTCTATCTATCATTCTGTCATCCTTTCTATCTATCGTT
>JARQWZ010008380.1:0-27687 GCA_033150135.1 Gobio occitaniae | reverse complement strand
AGTCATACAAAGAGTTTTTGGTATTTAAATATTGCCATTACATGTTTTGTTTGTTTACATTGATGTTAAAATTATAATGTCAGATTAATTTTAGCTAAAACACTGCTGGTCACTTTCAGAAGTTGAAGCGATGCTTTCTTTTCCCAGAGAGAATGTGAAACACATAAATTATATCATTCTCAGTTTTTAAATATTTTTTTTTATATCATTTATATAGATTTTATACACGTATCGAATATCGCATTATTAAACAAGGATATCGCATTTTTTCTTCAATATCGCAGAGCCCTAATTGTAAGGATACGTGTCATTGCATGTGCCCAAAGTTGTTCATGTCAGTAAATAACAGGTATTTTGAAGGTCAAGCAAGTTATTTGCATTGTTTCATTTATAAATGCATCACATTACGAAAGTGTTGACTGAACTCTAATAAATAACACATGATCTGCGACAAGTGAACCGCACTCGAGCGAATCATCTTTCCTCTTCACTGATTCCAATGTGGCACCGGCGTCTGCTGGCGGACTCGGTCATGCTTGACTAAATGATCATTTTCACGTGTCAAAGCAATTAACCTTGTGCTTGTTAAATGTTATCAGTGATTAAATTGCAGTGATTTCAATTACAGCGTTTATGTGGCCGCTCTCAGCTCTTTTGTGTCGTCACTTACCTCTAACTGTTGCACAAACAGCATGGGCGATCCAACCATGACCGCAGCGATCCACACCAGCCCTGCACAGATGCATATAAATCTGGACATTAGTGGATCCTGTCCCATGAGCCCGTCCTGATAATGAAGAACAGAAACTAGCAGAGAAAACCTAGACAAAAGCCCTCGGGGGAACCGTTTATATTTGCACATGCAAATGTGTCACAGTATTTCCCAACAGAGAGATTCCCGTTTGTCTAATTATGTTTTTATGCTGTTAGTTTCTCCATTGGGGAACTTATAAATCTTTAAAGACAGGCCTAGTGTGAGCTACGATTTTATGAAGTAATCATTTTTAACAGCATAATTCCTTGTGGAAGACTACATTACCCATAATTCTGCAAACAAAATCTCTTAGATTAGATTCGCAATGCTTCATGCTTTTATTCTCTAACAAAAGCTGTTAAGTTCTAAGTCTTATACTTTTGTCCTTCTGTCCAATTTTTTAAATTCTTCAAATGTAGTCATCTTTAGGGCTTTCCACACTGCGCTTTTAACCCCGGGTTATCGTTGTTCTAAACCCTGCTTTTAACCCTGGGTTATTGTTGTTCTAAACCCTGCTTTTAACCCTGGGTTATTGTTGTTCTAAACATTGCTTTTAACCCTGGGTCATTGTCGTTCTAAACCCTGCTTTTAACCCTGGGTTATCGTTGTTCTAAACCCTGCTTTTAACCCTGGGTTATCGCTGTTCTAAACCCTGCTTTTAACCCAGGGTTATCGTTGTTCTAAACACCGCTTTTAACCCTGGGTTATCGTTGTTCTAAACCCTGCTTTTAACCCCGGGTTATCGTTGTTTTAAACCCTGCTTTTAACCCTGGGTTATCATTGTTCTAAACACCGCTTTTAACCTCGGGTTATTGTTGTTCTAAACCCTGCTTTTAACCCCGGATTATCGTTGTTCTAAACCCTGCTTTTAACCCTGGGTTATCATTGTTCTAAACACAGCTTTTAACCTCGGGTTATTGTTGTTCTAAACCCTGCTTTTAACCCCGGATTATCGTTGTTCTAAACACAGCTTTTAACCTCTGGTTATGGTTGTTCTAAACCCTGCTTTTAACCCTGGGTTATCGTTGTTCTAAACCCTGCTTTTAACCCCGGGTTATCATTGTTATAAACCCTGCTATTAACCCGGGTTATCGTTGTTCTAAACACCGCTTTTAGCCCTGGGTTATCATTGTTCTAAACCCTGCTTTTAACCCCAGGTTATCGTTGTTCTAAACCCTGCTTTTAACCCCGGGTTATCGTTGTTCTAAACACCGCTTTTAACCCTGGGTTATCGTTGTTCTAAACCCTGCTTTTAATCCTGGGTTATCATTGTTCTAAACACCGCTTTTAACCCCGGGTTATCGTTGTTCTAAACCCTGGTTTTAACCCCGGGTTATCGTTGTTATAAACCCTGCTATTAACCCCGGGTTATCGTTGTTCTAAACCCTGGTTTTAACCCCGGGTTATCGTTGTTCTAAACCCTGCTTTTAACCCCGGGTTATCATTGTTCTAAACACCGCTTTTAACCCCGGGTTATCGTTGTTCTAAACCCTGCTTTTAACCCTGGGTTATCATTGTTCTAAACACCGCTTTTAACCCCGGGTTATCGTTGTTCTAAACCCTGGTTTTAACCCCGGGTTATCGTTGTTATAAACCCTGCTATTAACCCCGGGTTATCGTTGTTCTAAACCCTGGTTTTAACCCCGGGTTATCGTTGTTCTAAACCCTGCTTTTAACCCCGGGTTATCATTGTTCTAAACACCGCTTTTAACCCCGGGTTATCGTTGTTCTAAACCCTGCTTTTAACCCTGGGTTATCATTGTTCTAAACACCGCTTTTAACCCCGGGTTATCGTTGTTCTAAACCCTGGTTTTAACCCCGGGTTATCGTTGTTATAAACCCTGCTATTAACCCCGGGTTATCGTTGTTCTAAACCCTGGTTTTAACCCCGGGTTATCGTTGTTCTAAACCCTGCTTTTAACCCCGGGTTATCATTGTTCTAAACACCGCTTTTAACCCCGGGTTATCGTTGTTCTAAACCCTGGTTTTAACCCCAGGTGAAGGAACATTTCACACTTGTAATTTAGAAGTGGGGTTAGCACTGCTTTTTACCCGGTGTAAAAACTTGTACAGGGAGAAACAATGCAGTGTTACTGTGCGTTCACACCAGACGCGACTTGCGCGAATAAATCACGCCATCCGTGCGTAAATGGACGCTTGAACGTTTTGAGTTTTCTCGCTTCATTCGCGCGTGACATTCACTTCACAACAGATGCAAATCTGCGTCATGGAAGGGGCTTCTGCCAGCGGCTCGTCTCGTTGCGAAATGGCTGACATGGATTGTTTTAAAATACGCGAATAAGCTCAATTTGCCGGCTTAAGCTAGCTTGTAGTCTCAATAGGGTATTTTTCCAAGTCATCTCAATGGTAAAAAGTGTCCCAATCACCCGGAAATCACCCGATGTAGAGCTCAAATTGAGTAAAGGACGTTTTCTACAACTCAGACTGTCCGACCTCCTCACTCACTTTCTTCCAAGCAAGATACTCTTTATTCCTGTTTCTATAAACAGGGTTCCTACAGGTTTCTTCAAGTTAAATTCAAGTCTTTTTAAGACCATTTATATAAAAAATAAATACCTATTTTGCGCTTCTCCTTTGCCGGTTGCTTGAGGTCTGTGTTGTGTTTGTGTTGCAGGCTATGATTGTGGTGCTGTAGGGTATGATCTTCATTTACTGAAGGCATCATGTGTTCGCAGTATTTTGTACTGTGACCCGGGGCTGCGTTGCGTTCTCAATTATTGGTTCCGCCACTCTTTATTTATACTACGTTATTTAATCAAAATAATCGTGGTTGACAAATTAAACTTCTGAGGAAAAATACAATACGGAGAAGTTACATACAGCACAATTTTTAAGACCCAGACATCAAAATTCAAGACTTTTTAAAGTCTTTTTAAGGTATTATTTCCAAATTAATAAATTCAATGCTTTGAAGGCTTTTTAAGACCCTGCAGGAACCCTGTATAAAGTATGAAGATGTATCATACAGCTCCGGGTATCCACATATGATTTTGTCCTCATTGTTGTCACTACTAGAGCAAGCTCCTGATTGGTTAACGCGGCACCATTTTCCGCCAAAGTTCAGATTTTTCAACGCTGAAACACAGAAAACACTCACTTCGCGCCGTGTCATTCGCACGAATCGCGCTGCAGAATGTCTATTTGTGTCTTTGCATTGACTTATCATGTACATCCCTCGTGCTTAACGCTTCATTCACGTCTGGTGTGAACGCACCTTTAGAATGTTACAGCTAGACACTAATCAACAGACAGCCAATCGTGTGCCTTTTAGGCTACATACACTGAATTACTTGTTAACCACGTTGGGGTTTAGAACGACTCTGTGACTGGCACTCAATTCGCCCATCTTGAATGTTTTTGTTGTCCTGGCTGGTGTATATTTAATGACATTTGATGAGGTCCATAGTTCCTTTGTGGGGTGTTCCCGGTCTGCAGTGGTCAGTGTCTACCAAAAGTGCTCCAAGGAAGGACCAGTGGAGAACCGGCCACAGGGTCATGAAGGACCAGTGGAGAACCGGCCACAGGGTCATGGAGGACCAGTGGAGAACCGGCCACAGGGTCATGAAGGACCAGTGGAGAACCGGCCACAGGGTCATGAAGGACCAGTGGAGAACCGGCCACAGGGTCATGAAGGACCAGTGGAGAACCGGCCACAGGGTCATGAAGGACCAGTGGAGAACCGGCCACAGGGTCATGAAGGACCAGTGGAGAACCGGCCACAGGGTCATGGAGGACCAGTGGAGAACCGGCCACAGGGTCATGGAGGACCAGTGGAGAACCGGCCACAGGGTCATGGAGGACCAGTGGAGAACCGGCCACAGGGTCATGGAGGACCAGTGGAGAACCGGCCACAGGGTCATGGAGGACCAGTGGAGAACCGGCCACAGGGTCATGAAGGACCAGTGGAGAACCGGCCACAGGGTCATGGAGGACCAGTGGAGAACCGGCCACAGGGTCATGGAGGACCAGTGGAGAACCGGCCACAGGGTCATGGAGGACCAGTGGAGAACCGGCCACAGGGTCATGAAGGACCAGTGGAGAACCGGCCACAGGGTCATGGAGGACCAGTGGAGAACCGGCCACAGGGTCATGAAGGACCAGTGGAGAACCGGCCACAGGGTCATGAAGGACCAGTGGAGAACCGGCCACAGGGTCATGAAGGACCAGTGGAGAACTGGCCACAGGGTCATGAAGGACCAGTGGAGAACCGGCCACAGGGTCATGGAGGACCAGTGGAGAACCGGCCACAGGGTCATGGAGGACCAGTGGAGAACCGGCCACAGGGTCATGAAGGACCAGTGGAGAACCGGCCACAGGGTCATGAAGGACCAGTGGAGAACCGGCCACAGGGTCATGGAGGACCAGTGGAGAACCGGCCACAGGGTCATGAAGGACCAGTGGAGAACCGGCCACAGGGTCATGGAGGACCAGTGGAGAACCGGCCACAGGGTCATGGAGGACCAGTGGAGAACCGGCCACAGGGTCATGAAGGACCAGTGGAGAACCAGCCACAGGGTCATGGAGGACCAGTGGAGAACCGGCCACAGGGTCATGAAGGACCAGTGGAGAACCGGCCACAGGGTCATGGAGGACCAGTGGAGAACCGGCCACAGGGTCATGGAGGACCAGTGGAGAACCAGCCACAGGGTCATGGAGGACCAGTGGAGAACCGGCCACAGGGTCATGGAGGACCAGTGGAGAACCGGCCACAGGGTCATGGAGGACCAGTGGAGAACCGGCCACAGGGTCATGGAGGACCAGTGGAGAACCGGCCACAGGGTCATGAAGGACCAGTGGAGAACCAGCCACAGGGTCATGGAGGACCAGTGGAGAACCGGCCACAGGGTCATGAAGGACCAGTGGAGAACCGGCCACAGGGTCATGGGCGGCTCATTGATGCCCGTATGATCAAACAGACGAGCTACTGGAGCTCAAACTGCTCCAGAGGTTAATGCTGGTTCTGATAGAAAGCTGTCAGAATACACAGAGCATCTCAGTTTGTTGTGTATGGGGCGGCACAGCTGCTGACCAGTGCCCATGCTGACCCCTGACCCCGCCAAAAGCACCAACAGTGGCCCGTGAGCATCAGAACTGGACCACGGAGCAATGGAAGAAGGCCTGGTCTGATGATCACGTGTTCTTCTGGATGGCCGGGTGTGTGTGTGTGGCTTACCTGGGGAGAAGGCGTGGCGGCGGAGGCAGTGATGCTTTGGGCAATGTTCTGCTGGGAAACCTTGGGTCCTCCATCATGTGGATGTGACTTTGACACGTCCCACCTACCTAAGCATTGCTGAGCCCATGTCAGCCTCTCATGCAGACGGATTTTCCCTGTGGCTGTGGCTCTTTCAGCAGATAATGCTCCGCCACAAAGCACAAATGCTTCAGGAAAGGTTTGAGGAGCACAACAACAGATCTCAATCCAATCGAGCATCTGTGGGATGAGCTGAACAAACAAGTCCGATCCATGGAGACCCCACCTCGCAACTTACAGGACTTAAAGGATCTGATGCTAACATCTTGGTGCCAGATACCACAGCCCACGCCTCGACGGGTCAGCAAAAGGGGGATCAACACAATTAGGGATGCACCGGTTGACCGGCCAAAAAAACGGTTTCTTTGTATTTTTCTGCTGATGTTTCTGGAAGTGCGCCCGCGTGCACATACGCGCCTATATTGCAATCATTCGCGAACACGAACATGTCACTGTGTTACAAACGGAAACTGGAGAATTGAGGGAAGAGACAGGGAATGAAGAGCCGCTTTCCTGCGCGAGCTGAAGTTGCGCGAGCTGAAGTTGCGCGAGCTGAAGTTGCGCGAGCTGAAGTTGCGCGAGCTCACCTCTCCGCACCTGCACAAGCGCAGATAGTGAGCGTTTGTTCTGCTTAGCTTCTCACGTGTTGGATCGGATGAGAACGAAACAGACTAACTTGTGACAAAGCCGAAATACTTATTTTTGTAGCCTAAAGAAGAACATGCATGCACTTTTGAAATGAAATACTATCAGTTCTGTATAGGATGATCATTTATATTTTGCCTTAAAATTACATCGACTTAATTTGATTTAAAAAGCACCTGCTGTAGCATCTTAGTTTTTTTTCATTGCACTAAACATTATTTGATTTAACATTTTGGAACAATTATATACTTTGGTTTTATTTAATTTAATTTTTCTTTACACTGAATTTAAAAACAAATGCTGATTTAAGTAACATCTTTTTACTCAATTTAGCCTGTTAAATACCAAATAAACATCTTGTTCATGTATACTTTCGTTCTTTTATTGTGTAAAAAAAAAAAAAAAATCGGAAATCTGTATTGGAATCGGACAGTTTTATTGAAAAAAATCGGTATCGGCCATGTAAAATCATGATCAGTGCATCACTAAACACAATATATAATAACATAATACAGGCATTATTGAAATGCAGGACACTGATTACGTCTTGCAGGACAAAGCTCCCAATTTCGGGACTGTCCAACAAAAAAATAACCCTAATCCACAGACCTCCAAATGAAAACCCTTACACTAGCTATGTCGATATGATGTTCTCCGTCCTTTGACTTTCAGAGACTTGTGAGCTGCCTACTGAGATGACATTGAAAAGTGATGTCTTTGTGGCTTTGTGATGTCATCTGAAAAGGAAAGCCGTTTCAGTGGTGGAGCACGTTAATGCACTTTTCTTCTTTTTTTAGAAGAACTACATGCACCGGTGAATCATGTCCTAACACCAGGAGCATAAGTGGAGTCAAATTAGATTTTTAGGGCTTCTTGAGCGCTGCTTTTCTGCATGATTTGAATGAGAACGAGTCGAGCGTGTGGGTGTTTGACCTTACCCAGCATCCTGTAGGCTCGTTTCGGCGTGTACTGCCTTTTCATTTTGAGTGGATAAACGATGCCCTGGTATCTCTCGATGGCGATGCAGGTCATGGTGAGGATGCCCGTGACGATGGCTGTGGTCTGCACAAAAGGAACGGTCTTGCATACAAGAACCCCTACACAAACAAGATACACACACACAGAGAAAGCCTGAAACACACTAGTAGTGCTCAATTGATATCTACAGATTTAATAATGCAATGAAATAAGGACTTACTCTATACCTAAAATCCCTAACAAAATTTAAAGGGTTAGTTCACCCAAAAATGTAAATTCTGTCATTAATTCCTCACCCTCATGTCGTTGGACACCCGTCAGACCTCCGTTCATCTTCAGACACAAATGAAGATATTTTAGTGTAAATCTGATGGCTCTGAAAGGCCTCCATTGGCTCAATGCACGGTTCACTCTCAAGACCCTTAAAAGACACTAAAGACGTCGTTACAAAGTCCATCTCACTACAGTGGTTCTACAATAACTTTATGAATCGGCGAGAATAGTTTTTGTGCGCAAAAAAAACCCTAAATAACGACTTATATAGTGATGACGATTTCAAAACACGGCATCATGAATCGCCAAAGTTCAGCAGTTTGACACGCGATCCGAATCATGATTCGACTCACTGATTCATAACGCTTCGAAGCTTCATGAGGCCGTGTTTTGAAATCATCATCACTATATAAGTCGTTATATAGGGGTTTTTTGCGCACAAAAACTATTGTCGCCTGTGGCCGGTTCTCCACTGGTCTTCATGACCCTGTGACCGGTTCTCCACTGGTCTTCATGACCCTGTGGCCGGTTCTCCACTGGTCTTCATGACCCTGTGGCCGGTTCTCCACTGGTCTTCATGACCCTGTGACCGGTTCTCCACTGGTCTTCATGACCCTGTGGCCGGTTCTCCACTGGTCCTCCATGACCCTGTGGCCGGTTCTCCACTGGTCTTCATGACCCTGTGGCCGGTTCTCCACTGGTCCTCCATGACCCTGTGGCCGGTTCTCCACTGGTCCTTCATGACCCTGTGGCCGGTTCTCCACTGGTCCTCCATGACCCTGTGGCCGGTTCTCTACTGGTCCTTCATGACCCTGTGGCCGGTTCTCCACTGGTCCTTCATGACCCTGTGGCCGGTTCTCCACTGGTCCTTCATGACCCTGTGGCCGGTTCTCCACTGGTCCTTTATGACCCTGTGGCCGGTTCTCTACTGTTCCTTCATGACCCTGTGGCCGGTTCTCCACTGGTCCTTCATGACCCTGTGGCCGGTTCTCCACTGGTCCTTCATGACCCTGTGGCCGGTTCTCCACTGGTCCTTTATGACCCTGTGGCCGGTTCTCTACTGTTCCTTCATGACCCTGTGGCCGGTTCTCCACTGGTCCTTCATGACCCTGTGGCCGGTTCTCTACTGGTCCTCCATGACCCTGTGGCCGGTTCTCCACTGGTCCTTCATGACCCTGTGGCCGGTTCTCTACTGGTACTCCATGACCCTGTGGCCGGTTCTCTACTGGTCCTCCATGACCCTGTGGCCGGTTCTCCACTGGTCCTTCACTTTTGATAGAGACTGACCACTGCAGACCGGGAACACCCCACAAGAGCTGCAGTTTTGGAGATGCTCTGACCCAACACAATCTGGCCCTTGTCAAACTCGCTCAAATCCTTACGCTTGCCCATTTTTCCTGCTTCTAACACATCAACTCTGAGGACGAAATGTTCACTTGCTGCCGAATATACCCCACCCACTAACAGGAGATCATCAGTGTTAGTCACTTCACCAGTCATAATGTTATGCCTGATCGGTGTATATATGCTGTTATATATATATTTTGATGTTAAATCAACTTTTATATAGAATTGCTCGTCTACAGTAACATGTAAATAAACTATAGAAAAAAAAAATACGATTAATCCCGTACTTTACTTTCTCAAGGGAGAAGTAATCGAGTGCTTAGTGATGCATTGCACCCAACACTGACTGAACAGAATCATATATAGTTTGCAGGAAAACGTGTCCCGAGGGAAGGAGAGCAGACATGTGAAGGAGTGATGAGGATAAAAGGAGCGTCACACTGGACATTGTGCTCCTTACACACGTACACTAATGCAGGAGAGCAGACATCAACAGTTTCTCTCTTCATTCTGACGGACAGGTTTGATGACCTTTTGAGCTCAACATTCGGCTGCATGACCTACAGCTTTATGGGAAAGTGCAGCAGATGGAATATTTCACGTTTGTGCTTTTATGAGCTATTAAATACAGAAATTCAGCAATGCACAAAGCCTTTGCACCTGCTCTCATTGGTTGTCATGTCGTTGCTTATTAGCATGAAGTTAAAAGCGCTCTCTCACGGTTGTTAGTGTGCGTGTTTACACACACGTGTGTATTAGTTACAGTGTTAACATTCGTGATAAACTAAAACAAGGGAAGCAAATGTTTGTCTTCACTCTCAGGTTCTCATATTCAGACCTGAAGCGTCGCTTTGATTGAACCCCACAGAAAAAAACGCAGACTTTTGAATATGGCAATCGCCTTACATCATGTACTACAGTCCTTCAAAGTATACCATGGTGCTGTCTGACACACACACACACACACACACACACACACAACATGTTTGTTTTTGTGAAATGTGAGGACATTCCATAGGCGTAATGGTTTTTATAACGTACAAACCGTATTTTCTATCCCCTTACACTGCCCCTGCCCCTAAACCTACCCATCACACACACGCACACGCGCACACACACACACACACACACTGCCCCTGCCCCTGCCCCTAAACCTAGCCCTCACAGGAGACTGCACAGTTCACTTTCTGTGAAAAAAACCTCATTCTGTGATTTATAAGAATTTTGAAAAGTGAGGACATGGGGAACGTCCTCATATTTCACCCTCTTTTTGTAATACCCATGTCATTATACACATTTGTGTCCTGATATTTCACAAAAACATGCCCACACACACACACACACACAGTATAATAATCATGGTACTTTGAGGTGCTTCTTTTGTAAGTGACACTTTCCATTACACCCTTACTTACAAGAAAGCACCACAAAGTACCGTGAGTAAACCATGTGTTTAAGTGTGTGTGTGAGGCTGAGTGTGTGTGTGAGGCTGAGTGTGTGTGTGAGGCTGAGTGTGTGTGTGAGGCTGAGTGTGTGTGTGAGGCTGAGCATGTGCGTGTGAGACTGAGTATATGTATGTGAGAGACTGTGTGTGTGTGTGTGTGTGTGTGTGTGTGTGTGTGTGTGTGTGTGTGTGGGCATGTTTTTGTGAAATATCAGGACACAAATGTGTATAATGACATGGGTATTACAAAAAGAGGGTGAAATATGAGGACGTTCCCCATGTCCTCACTTTTCAAAATGCTTATATCTAAGAGAGAGAGAGAGCATCAAGATTTTAGGTTATTAACTATTCTGTATATTTCAAGTGCTGTACTCACCACTCCTTTATTGTTGTTAATGTCTAATGTTTCAACATTTAAACCCCTTTTTATATTCAGTGGTTAATTTTAAATGATCCTGCAGTGACACATGATTTCATAAACATACTAATATTCCATGTGGCCTCTTAATTAATATAAAATCACAGAAAAACAGCATGCACGAGGAAAAATGTACATTGACTGTGAATTGACACTAATTAAGTATTGTCTAAATATTATAAAATATCACCAATAATAACATTTGATAGATGTGTAATTCACAAATAAATAACAAACGCAAACATTACATTTTAGGTCGAGTTATATATTCGCCACGCTGACGTGATTTTTACAAGTAATTAACCACATGTTTTAATGAGCTGATAATAAACTGAAGAATAACATGCAATGGTTGAATAGTTTCAGATGAATACAGTCGCATGTCGACTTCTAGTATCCTCGATATCTCGTGTGATGTTCGTTAATGACTAACTAAAATTAATTAATTAAAGTGATTATAATCAGGATCTGACCTCCCAGCCACTCTGAGGAGATGTTTTGCAGCAGTGTGAAGGGGATGCAGAAGAAGGTGATGAGCAGATCACTGACCGCCAGCGAGCAGATGAAGACGTTGGTCGCCGTGCGCGCCGCCCGTTTGCGCGCCACCACATAAACCACCAAACTGTTTCCAACTAGCGCCAGCACGAAAATAATCGCGTACATCACCACAAATGTGGTTTTAGCTCCGGCCGGGAGTTCTGGGATGTAAACCAGAGGCCGGATGTCGTATGTGTCGATGAATTCCTGCCGGGAGAGGTTGTAGTACTGCAGGAGTTCCTGGAGCACCTCAGGAGTGATCTTCGTAGTGGCCGTCATCTCTGTGGAAGAAGACATCTCGCTTTCCCGACTATATGAGTCGCATACAAAGGGGAAAAGTGCAAATACAGTGACGTTTAGTGAGCTGTAATAATAAAATCCCTGCTCCTGTCAGGATGTTTCGCGCCTTCTGAGGCGCGCGCGCGCGGGAGCGTCAGTGCGCGTTCGCCAGTTTGTACTGTATCTACCACACACAAATAAGCTCCAAAATAGGGCTTAAACACTCTTATTTCCGCCTCCTAAGAAACAAAATCATGATTTTGTAAATCATAGCTATGATAAACGTCGAAATTTTGACATACTAAGTGTCTTATCTCGTAATTTATTTATTTGTAGTCATTTAGACTTCGAGCCTAGGTCATACACAACACTGTTAAATGTTTTTTTTTTTTTTTTTTAAACATTCAAAGCAATTGCCTTAAACAAGTCAAGTAAAATAGGAATAGTATATGTTGTGCTGACAAATGCTAACTATAGTTCACTTACACAAGAGTTCTAGTAACTAAAGAACTGTAGAGAGTACTTACTTCTTGACTTAGTATAGCTGGGTCATTCCACGAAATCGGTGCCTTTTGTGTCCCTAAGAAATAATCAGACATAGAATTATTATAACAACACATAAATTTGTGATTTAAAAACATAATAATACTATGTATTGTTTCCTCAATATTACATTAAATTAAAGTCAATTAAATATTATTTTAAGTAATTAAAATTGCTTCTAAGATGATAAGGGTAAGGTTTTTGCCATGTCCCTCGATATGATTGTTCTTTTTCAGCAGGACTTTTAATTTGCAAACTGAAGGCAAAATTATTCTAAAATCACATTTGCAGTAGCTATAAGTATATTCTCATTGTTAAGCAGTGTTTGGGCATAAGTATACTTTTTTTTTTTAACATATAAATCATTTTATCGTTGTCCCTTGATTCCATGTCATTCCTGTTACCCTCACCAAAAACCAAAAATACCAAAAATAAAATAATTGTACATTCCAGTGACATCACTTCCAGGAAGTTACATCATCTCTCATCATTATTCCAACAGTTAAAACACAAGTAATTTTCTCTCTCTCTCTTTTATAATGTTCTATTCTATTGATGATTTATGAGGGTTGACTGAGGTGGGGACATCATGCAATGTCAAAACTGTTACCATTTTTAAAGTATAAATTAAAATTATTATTTATTTAACATAATGAAATCAATATCTACAAGTAATATCGCTTCAAAGTTTACACCATGTGCTTTTGTGGTATTGACTGTTAGCTAGCAGTTAGCAAATTAGCTTGAATTTGTCAAACCTGTTACCGTCAGCCCTGTTACTTTTCTAGTAACAGGTTGTGACATGTGGGTAACACGGATGACATTACATGTGTCACCTAAGCCACACTGTTTTTAAAGTTTATCTGTGTAAAATGCAAACATTTTTAAATGTCATCCTGCGTGTATTATTGAGCTAATGCCTATATTAGTCAGAGTGGGTGGTATATGAGGATCAGTTACATTTTTAGTTAGAATTGTTGGTATTAGTATTATTGGTAATTAATTAACTGTTTTAAATAGTTTTAACATTTGTGTGATGATTTAAATTTTATTTTATATTTGCACTTTAATGCTCTTTTTCAGATGGTAGTAGTATGCCATTAAGTGCAGCAGAAAAACAAATGATATTGGAAGAATGTTTGTAACCAAGCAGATCTTGCCCTCCATTGACTACCATAGTATTTTTTTCCTACTATGGTAGTTAATGGTTGTCAACATTTTAGATATCTTTGAAATGTAATGTGCTTCACTAATACAACTATGCCAAGTAAGTGCAAAAAATATAATGCAATTTAAAAAGTTTACAATATTATGTAAACAAATGTGTGCAGTGTATGCTGAAGAATGTGTGTCCTGTCATCCCTGTTACTCTGGTCAGTCCTGTTACCATGATGTCAATCCTGTTACCGTCAGTAATTTCATAAAAAATATTAAAATTATATTTGAAATGGCCTTCCCAGTTTTTCCATTGTAAACCTATCAACATTGTATTTTGAACAAAGCCCTTCTTTTAATATCTCTCTTGTAAAAATATATATTTTTCTTAATTGGCATGTGATCATCCTCTAAAATTAGTAAATTCTTGGTCATCTGAATGACAAATATAAGATTGAAAAAAATTATCCAAAATTTGAAACAATCCAACTGAAAAGAGGGACTAAAAAACTGCTCAAATATGTTAAAACTATAACACATTTCTAATTAAAACTATTGTATATAGTAACGCTTGTGTCTGTAACAGGGATGACAAAAATATAAAAACATAAATAGTCATAAAATAAAAAATTTCGTAGCCTGAGATGGCACAATAGAATTTATTGTCATTTGAAGCTGTCTTCATTTCATGGATATTTTTAAAACATAAATTAAACTTATTTTATATTTTAATTTTTCTAAGTTGAAAAGGCACCGATTTCGTGGAATGACCCAGCTACCATTGTTACCATTTTGATGCTGAATGTTGAAGTGTGTGCGTGACTCAATCACGGTAAATTACAAGATGTTGTCACAAATATAGAGGAATTATATCAACCTAATTATAAACTACACAAGGTGTTTATGACATAATGACTTGGCAATAAAATTGTAAACGATCATTATACCACGTGAAGGGAAGTATAGGTTGCTTTTAAAAGCTGACCTAATTTCTGGCTAAATTGTTAACTACCGTTAATTATCCAGTCAGAAGCTAGGTCAAATTTTAAAAGCATCTTATTTATTACTTCTCTTCCTTTGAAACCAAATTACTGTGATTTCTTGTTGCATCGCTGCATCAATAAGAGAATTACATTAATATGAATGAAGTAACCAAATGGAACACTGATCTCCATAATGGCGAGTGTTTTTTTTTTTGGCTTGACAAAATGGCACTCAAACCAATCAATTAATCTTAACTTGGGTTTTCTGAGTAAACAAGACATAGTATGTGTAGATGGTACAGATTTCTAGATTTTTACAATTAAGTAAAGTTAAAAAGTGTCAGTTAAAATCAATATTGGATTTTACAGTGTAATTGACTTGGTAATAATTGGTCATAATTGACTTTTTTATGTCTTAAGACAGTCAAAATCATGAATTAGTGTGTCATAATTTCAATTTAATATCAATAATATCTAATATCAAGAAAGAAAATCATGCTTTTCTAAATCATAACTATGATAAAACGTCAAAGTTTTGACATACTAATATCTCGTAATTTATAATTTTTTTTACTAAGTATGTCATAATTTCAACTTTTAGATCATAATTGACTTAGCACCTTATGCCATGGTTTCGATTTTTTTTAAATCATATAAAATCTCATTTAACCAAGTGAAAACTTAGTCGAAAATATGGCATAATAGTCAAAATTATGATTTTTATCATAATAATTTATGACGCTAAAAAGTCAAAATTTACATTAAATCGAAATTATGACATACAAATTCATAATTTCAACTAGTAGGCCATAATTTCTGACTTTTTGTCAATTTCGTCTTTTTAATGTCATCAGAATGAGCTTTCAAATTGATTAATCACGATGAAACTCACGATGAAAAACTTATTTATTTTTGCCTCACAAGAAAGAAAATCATGCTTTTGTAAATCATAGCTATTATAAATGTCGAAATTATGACACTAATTATCTCGTACCTTTATTTTTACTAAATATGTCATAATTTCGACTTCTAGGTCATAATTGACTTAATAGATGTCATGGTTTCGATTTGTTTTATTTTTTATGTCTTGCGACAGTCCAAATTATGAATTAGTATGTCATAAATAATTTCAATTTAATATCAATTTTGACTTTTTAAAATCATAAAAATCATAATTTCGACTAGTAGGCCATAATTTCTGACTTTTTGTCAATTTTGACTATAATTTCATAAATTATAATTATATAAATCATAATTTCGATTAGTAGGCCATAATTTCCAACTATTTTTTCATATGGTTAAATGTGATTTAACAACAAAATCGAAAACCATGACATAAGGTACTAAGTCAATTATGACCTAGAAGTCAAAATTATGACATGCTTAGTAAAAAATAAATATATTACAAGATAAAAGACTTAGTATGTTAAAACTTCGACATATATATATATATATATATATATATAAAAACACACATTTTATGGCAAACATCAATCATTTTTCTTCAAATAACTTGGGTTACATGGTTGACATTTTCAATTATTTGTGTGCATTCAGACCGCATGGGTCAATTTATCACAGCGGACTCTGATATTGAGGTATTATTGTTGTTCATCCTGTAATATCTGTGTTGATGATACTTCTGTAGGACACATGTCATGTGGTGCAGAAAATTACTGCTCTGTGCTCATGATTGAATTACAGAAGTGGGGCCACAATTGCCATACATCAGAAACGGTCACAATATTGCATTGGTTAGTTTATATTCATGAACTGATTGATTCTTTAAGTGGTTTCCATTTGTGAACAAACATGCCTCAAATCCATATTTAATCTGTATATCTGCATTAACCCTGTCAAATTTTACTGTATATAAAAATGAAAGATGAATGCATTTACTTGAACTCAGGACCAATCAAAGTTGCTTAAAATAATGGAGAATGAATGTATGGAGGTGCTTATGCAGCCTCTGAGCAGCTCTGCTATTGGAGCTCCAGGGTTTCTTTGTTCAGTCTCCAAGCAACAGCAGCAAACATCAGAAAGAACACAGTGAAGTTTGAACCGAGGTGAGCAGCGCATTTAAAAGTAATTATACTTATAAATTAGTTACATTACATGTTCAAAAATCAATGAATGCATGAATGAAGAGTTCTAAGCGAACGTTTTGTGTGTGTAAAGCTAAAATGATGAAGGATTAAAGTACTTGATGTTTCCTTTTGTGTCTAAGGACGCGAGTAAAGCTCTTGAAACCCTTTCATCTGTGTGTTGTACATTAAACTTGTTTAGATATTTTGCTGCTCTTTAAGGAATGAGCAACATGACCTTGGAATTTTCCTTCCAGAGATAATGGAGACATCAGATGAGCAAGTGAGTGAAAATCTGCCGAAGTCCGGCCTGGCGAAGAGTCCAGAGCCGGAGAAACATGAAAAGCCACAGTTTGAGAGCGCAGGCACAAGCAGGACCACCACTAGGGGCAGCCTTCGCTTCGGGACCCTCAGCCATCACTCCTTCTTCTCCAGACACAATCCTCATCCGCACAGAGTCAGGCATATGCAAGGTGAGCCGCTCCAGACACACAGAATCATGTCGATATTGTCCTTCAGCAGCGTTTGGGACATTAAAAAATGTGTTTATGCATGTATTTGTGTAATCTCCCCGCTTTTTGAGCATATATAGAGGTGAGAAATGCTATTGAAAGTGGATTACAACCAACATGTAGCCAATCAGCAGTAGGGGGCGTGTCCACTCATGATGGGGGAGGAGACAGAGTGAGCCAGTCAGTAGTTGGGGGCGTGTCCACTCATGATGGGGGAGGAGACAGAGTGAGCCAGTCAGTAGTTGGGGGCGTGTCCACTCATGATGGGGGAGGAGACAGAGTGAGCCAGTCAGTAGTTGGGGGCGTGTCCACTCATGATGGGGGAGGAGACAGAGTGAGCCAGTCAGTAGTTGGGGGCGTGTCCACTCATGATGGGGGAGGAGACAGAGTGGGCCAGTCAGTAGTTGGGGGCGTGTCCACTCATGATGGGGGAGGAGACAGAGTGAGCCAGTCAGTAGTTGGGGGCGTGTCCACTCATGATGGGGGAGGAGACAGAGTGAGCCAGTCAGTAGTTGGGGGCGTGTCCACTCATGATGGGGGAGGAGTGAGAGTAAGCCAGTCAGTAGTAGGGGGCGTGTCCACTCATGATGGGGGAGGAGACAGAGTGAGCCAGTCAGTAGTTGGGGGCGTGTCCACTCATGATGGGGGAGGAGACAGAGTGAGCCAGTCAGTAGTAGGGGGCGTGTCCACTCATGATGGAGGAGGAGACAGAGTGAGCCAATCAGTAGTTGGGGGCGTGTCCACTCATGATGGGGGAGGAGAGATAGTGAGCCAATCAGCAGTAGGGGGCGTGTCCACTCATGATGGGGGAGGAGAGAGAGTGAGCCAATCAGCAGTTGGGGGCGTGTCCACTCATGATGGGGGAGGAGAGAGAGTGAGTCAATCAGCAGTAGGGGGCGTGTCCACTCATGATGGGGGAGGAGGCAGAGTGAGCCAGTCAGTAGTTGGGGGTGTGTCCACTCATGATGGGGGAGGAGACAGAGTGAGCCAGTCAGCAGTAGGGGGCGTGTCCACTCATGATGGAGGAGGAGACAGTGAGCCAATCAGTAGTTGGGGGCGTGTCCACTCATGATGGGGGAGGAGAGAGAGTGAGCCAATCAGTAGTAGGGGGCGTGTCCACTCATGATGGGGGAGGAGACAGAGTGAGCCAGTCAGCAGTAGGGGGCGTGTCCACTCATGATGGAGGAGGAGACAGTGAGCCAATCAGTAGTTGAGGGCGTGTCCACTCATGATTGGGGAGGAGAGAGAGTGGGCCAATCAGCAGTTGGGGGCGTGTCCACACATGATGGGGGAGGAGAGAGAGTGAGCCAATCAGCAGTTTGTTGTTGTAATGTCAATACAGTTTTGAGTGTGATTGTTTTTCTGGAGCTGCTGGCGACTAACAACCAACTCTTGCTTTGTATACTCTGTGTACTGTATGTTCATTTTTTGTTCTTCCTTGTAATTTGTCATCTTCGCTTCAAAGCATTACATGGCTCTCAGAAATCGCTCACTGCACCTTTAACTGATGTAATGCATGAATGCGCTGGAAGGTTGGTCTCTTTTTAAAGAAGACTCTAATACACAATATATACATTTTACAAAATAACTTGTTTTGGGTTCCAAATTATAAGTAATAAGTTCCTATGAGGTTTGTTGAAGCGTTGTACCAAAAATAGCATACATAAAGTGTTGACACACACAGTAATGACGGAACAATATGAGGAGGAAATGTGTTTTGTGTTAAAAGCAGCGGGTAAACGCCTGATGAAATGATTAGTCCATATCTTCCTCGTTTATCCCGCTGTCACAACACTCGAGAATCAGTGGATAGTATAACATCTCTGTGGGAATCCTGACAGTGAAAGGATTTAGTGTGGTTTTAGGTCTTATTAGCATAATAAACACAAGCATCTACCAGACGCCATGAAGCCCGTCTCATGAGGAAAGTGGCAGAATGGCGAATGACTTTAATGATGAGGTCCTACATAAACAAACATGCGTTTACCTCCCTGCAAACAAACACGACTGATTTACAAACTTCAGTTCTTCTCGCCGAACATGGTGAAGTGCGAATATGTGCAGGACTGTATTTGAAAAATCTCACCATTCGGCCCACAAGTTACTGATTTAGCCTTAAAACATGATATGCAAATAAGGCGATAACGTCAGCCTCAGATCAAATGTGTTATCGTGCAAAGCTCTGATCATGTCAAAACAACACACACACATTTTAGACCTCATGCGGGTCATCACCGCTGCCTTTAGGAACCTGTGATAATTTCCTTTAGCATCTGTTTAAAGCCGGACTTTAACCCTCCGGTGCTCTTCAGTCATTTCTGACCGGAACATTTTCTGTTTTGAAATTTAAAAAATCACAGCTTCATCGGAATGATATGAAATTTGGAGACTTTTCTAGCATTCGGTATGTAAACACACAAAACAATTGAGGACATGATTCGAGCATGATAATTGGTCGTAAAACATACTCCCACTTGAGCTCTTCGGTCAAAAATGACCACCATAGGAAATGAATGGGAAATCTGCAAAAACACAAATTCACAGAAAAAAAATCACTATTTCTAACAACAACAAAAAATCTAAAACTTTATGATAAATAGTCTTTGAGATTTTTTAAATTATATATATTCAAAAAAAAAATCATTAAATGTGTTCAAAAGGGAACTACTAGGGAATGCTCAAGCCTCTAGTGGTTACACACAGGGTTGCATGATTTCTTAAATAATTCCAAAAGAGGGCGCTAATCTGCCTTCAAAAAAAAAATATTTTGAAGGCCTAGTCTCTATTTTAAAGCTACACTGTGTGATATTTTCCCCCATCTAGTGGTGAACTTGTATATGACCATCCAGTGAATATTAGTTTCTCTTCCTCTCAATTCCGATTTCGTTTTAACTCCTACGGTCGCCGATTTAGTCCAAGATTAACATGGCTTCCAGTTCGACCTCGTCCACATTGGACACGGAGCCATTGAGTGTTAAAACGCCAAAGGCGAAGCTTGAATTTACGGGTATGTCCCTCTTTGGCTAATGTACTTTCAAGATGGAGGAGCAACATGGCGACCCGCACTCAAACCCTCACCCGTATGTGTTTACAATGGCATATTATAAACTTACGAGAATACTTTATTACTTGAAAGAAGTAAATATACATTAATAAGCACAAATATTTTTGAAAGAACTAAGTGTTTTCAGCTAAGAATAAACTAAAAAAGTTACACAGTGTAGCTTTAACCTAAAATACTGCAATAATTAAAGAAAATAATAATTACAAAAACAAAAATTTTTGTATAATTTTCAATGGCAAAAATAGACCATAAATATTGCATACATATTAAAAAAACCATCAAATAATCTCAAAATACAAAATTAAAAAGAAAAAATATTATTGAAGAAAAATAAATTGCATTGGTTTTACTGGGGTGGAGGAAGTTTAATTTTTAGGTGTCCGGTCACTTATAACCGGGAAGAAAACCAATGCAACCCTTAAAGGGTTAGTTCACCCAAAAATGAAAATTCTGTCATTAATTCCTCACCCTCATGTGGTTGGACACCCGTCAGACCTCCGTTCATCTTCAGACACAAATGAAGATATTTTAGTGTAAAGCTGATGCTCTGAAAGGCCTCCATTGGCTCAATGCACGGTTCACTCTCAAGACCCTTAAAAGACACTAAAGACGTCGTTACAAAGTCCATCTCACTACAGTGGTTCTACAATAACTTTATGAATCGGCGAGAATAGTTTTTGTGCGCAAAAAAACCCTAAATAACGACTTATATAGTGATGACGATTTCAAAACACGGCCTCATGAAGCTTCGAAGCGTTATGAATCAGTGAGTCGATTCAGCAGTTTGAATCGCCAAATTTCAGCAGTTTGGCGATTTGACACGCGATCCGAATCATGAATCGACTCACTGATTCATAACGCTTCAAAGCTTCATGAGGCCGTGTTTTGAAATCGTCTCTAGAGCGTTCGAGGCCTTTCAGAGCCATCAGATTTACACTAAAATATCTTCATTTGTGTCTGAAGATGAACGGAGGCCTGACGGGTGTCCAACGACATGAGGGTGAGGAATTAATGACAGAATTTTCATTTTTGGGTGAACTAACCCTTTAAAGGAAGAGCACCAGAGGGTTAATCCTGTGGATAATTATGCGGCCACAGCTCAGAGATGAAAGTCACATTTCAAGCACAGGGTCTTTCTTTCCGCAGGGTTGAATGGCAAGCCGGTGTGTATGGTGAATGACGACTGGTACGGCTTCACCCCTCTCTGTCCACATCCTCTCATTAAGAGTCAAGTGTCTTTCAGTGGGAGCCGTTCATCTGCGTTCCTCAGCCCTGAGATCGGCTCAGATCGCTCCGGCCCACGAGCAGGTACACACACCGCTGTCTTCCTGAGACATGAACACACACCGCTGTCTTCCAGAGACATGAACACACACCGCTGTCTTCCAGAGACATGAACACACACCGCTGTCTTCCAGAGACATGAACACACACCGCTGTCTTCCAGAGACATGAACACACACCGCTGTCTTCCAGAGACATGAACACACACCGCTGTCTTCCAGAGACATGAACACACACCGCTGTCTTCCAGAGACATGAACACACACCACTGTCTTCCAGAGACATGAACACACACCACTGTCTTCCAGAGACATGAACACACACCGCTGTCTTCCAGAGACATGAACACACACCGCGGTCTTCCAGAAACATGAACACACACCGCTGTCTTCCAGAGACATGAACACACACCGCGGTCTTCCAGAAACATGAACACACACCGCTGTCTTCCAGAGACATGAACACACACCGCTGTCTTCCAGAGACATGAACACACACCGCTGTCTTCCAGAGACATGAACACACACCGCTGTCTTCCAGAGACATGAACACACACCACTGTCTTCCAGAGACATGAACACACACCACTGTCTTCCAGAGACATGAACACACACCGCTGTCTTCCAGAGACATGAACACACACCGCGGTCTTCCAGAAACATGAACACACACCGCTGTCTTCCAGAGACATGAACACACACCGCGGTCTTCCAGAAACATGAACACGCACCGCTGTCTTCCAGAGACATGAACACACACCGCTGTCTTCCAGAGACATGAACACACACCGCTGTCTTCCAGAGACATGAACACACACCGCTGTCTTCCAGAGACATGAACACACACCGTGGTCTTCCAGAAACATGAACACACACCGCTGTCTTCCAGAGACATGAACACACACCGCTGTCTTCCAGAAACATGAACACACACCGCTGTCTTCCAGAGACATGAACACACACCGCTGTCTTCCAGAGACATGAACACACACCACTGTCTTCCAGAGACATGAACACACACCGCTGTCTTCCAGAGACATGAACACACACCGCGGTCTTCCAGAAACATGAACACGCACCGCTGTCTTCCAGAGACATGAACACACACCGCTGTCTTCCAGAGACATGAACACATACCGCTGTCTTCCAGAGACATGAACACACACCGCTGTCTTCCAGAGACATGAACACACACCGCTGTCTTCCAGAGACATGAACACACACCACTGTCTTCCAGAGACATGAACACACACCGCTGTCTTCCAGAGACATGAACACACACCGCGGTCTTCCAGAGACATGAACACACACCGCTGTCTTCCAGAGACATGAACACACACCGCTGTCTTCCAGAGACATGAACACACACCGCTGTCTTCCAGAGACATGAACACACACCGCTGTCTTCCAGAGACATGAACACACACCGCTGTCTTCCAGAGACATGAACACACACCGCGGTCTTCCAGAGACATGAACACACACCGCTGTCTTCCAGAGACATGAACACACACCGCTGTCTTCCAGAGACATGAACACACACCTCTGTCTTCCAGAGACATGAACACACACCGCGGTCTTCCAGAGACATGAACACACACCGCTGTCTTCCAGAGACATGAACACACACCGCTGTCTTCCAGAGACATGAACACACACCGCGGTCTTCCAGAGACATGAACACACACCGCTGTCTTCCAGAGACATGAACACACACCGCTGTCTTCCAGAGACATGAACACACACCTCTGTCTTCCAGAGACATGAACACACACCGCGGTCTTCCAGAGACATGAACACACACCGCTGTCTTCCAGAGACATGAACACGCACCGCGGTCTTCCAGAGACATGAACACACACCGCTGTCTTCCAGAGACATGAACACACACCGCTGTCTTCCAGAGACATGAACACGCACCGCGGTCTTCCAGAAACATGAACACACACCGCTGTCTTCCAGAGACATGAACACACACCGCTGTCTTCCAGAAACATGAACACGCACCGCTGTCTTCCAGAGACATGAACACACACCGCTGTCTTCCAGAGACATGAACACACACCGCTGTCTTCCAGAGACATGAACACACACCGCTGTCTTCCAGAGACATGAACACACACCACTGTCTTCCAGAGACATGAACACACACCGCTGTCTTCCAGAGACATGAACACACACCGCTGTCTTCCAGAGACATGAACACACACCACTGTCTTCCAGAGACATGAACACACACCGCTGTCTTCCAGAGACATGAACACACACCGCGGTCTTCCAGAAACATGAACACACACCGCTGTCTTCCAGAAACATGAACACACACCGCTGTCTTCCAGAGACATGAACACACACCGCTGTCTTCCAGAGACATGATACACACCGCTGTCTTCCAGAGACATGAACACACACCGCTGTCTTCCAGAGACATGAACACACACCGCTGTCTTCCAGAGACATGAACACACACCACTGTCTTCCAGAGACATGAACACACACCACTGTCTTCCAGAGACATGAACACACACCGCTGTCTTCCAGAGACATGAACACACACCGCGGTCTTCCAGAGACATGAACACACACCGCTGTCTTCCAGAGACATGAACACACACCGCGGTCTTCCAGAGACATGAACACACACCGCTGTCTTCCAGAGACATGAACACACACCGCGGTCTTCCAGAAACATGAACACACACCGCTGTCTTCCAGAGACATGAACACACACCGCTGTCTTCCAGAGACATGAACACACACCGCGGTCTTCCAGAAACATGAACACGCACCGCTGTCTTCCAGAGACATGAACACACACCGCTGTCTTCCAGAGACATGAACACACACCGCTGTCTTCCAGAGACATGAACACACACCGCTGTCTTCCAGAGACATGAACACACACCGTGGTCTTCCAGAAACATGAACACACACCGCTGTCTTCCAGAGACATGAACACACACCGCTGTCTTCCAGAAACATGAACACACACCGCTGTCTTCCAGAGACACGAACACACACCGCTGTCTTCCAGAGACACGAACACACACCACTGTCTTCCAGAGACATGAACACACACCGCTGTCTTCCAGAGACATGAACACACACCGCGGTCTTCCAGAAACATGAACACGCACCGCTGTCTTCCAGAGACATGAACACACACCGCTGTCTTCCAGAGACATGAACACATACCGCTGTCTTCCAGAGACATGAACACACACCGCTGTCTTCCAGAGACATGAACACACACCGCTGTCTTCCAGAGACATGAACACACACCACTGTCTTCCAGAGACATGAACACACACCGCTGTCTTCCAGAGACATGAACACACACCGCGGTCTTCCAGAGACATGAACACACACCGCTGTCTTCCAGAGACATGAACACACACCGCTGTCTTCCAGAGACATGAACACACACCGCTGTCTTCCAGAGACATGAACACACACCGCTGTCTTCCAGAGACATGAACACACACCGCTGTCTTCCAGAGACATGAACACACACCGCTGTCTTCCAGAGACATGAACACACACCGCGGTCTTCCAGAGACATGAACACACACCGCTGTCTTCCAGAGACATGAACACACACCGCTGTCTTCCAGAGACATGAACACACACCTCTGTCTTCCAGAGACATGAACACACACCGCGGTCTTCCAGAGACATGAACACACACCGCTGTCTTCCAGAGACATGAACACACACCGCTGTCTTCCAGAGACATGAACACACACCGCGGTCTTCCAGAGACATGAACACACACCGCTGTCTTCCAGAGACATGAACACACACCGCTGTCTTCCAGAGACATGAACACACACCTCTGTCTTCCAGAGACATGAACACACACCGCGGTCTTCCAGAGACATGAACACACACCGCTGTCTTCCAGAGACATGAACACGCACCGCGGTCTTCCAGAGACATGAACACACACCGCGGTCTTCCAGAAACATGAACACACACCGCTGTCTTCCAGAGACATGAACACACACCGCTGTCTTCCAGAAACATGAACACGCACCGCTGTCTTCCAGAGACATGAACACACACCGCTGTCTTCCAGAGACATGAACACACACCGCTGTCTTCCAGAGACATGAACACACACCGCTGTCTTCCAGAGACATGAACACACACCACTGTCTTCCAGAGACATGAACACACACCGCTGTCTTCCAGAGACATGAACACACACCGCTGTCTTCCAGAGACATGAACACACACCACTGTCTTCCAGAGACATGAACACACACCGCTGTCTTCCAGAGACATGAACACACACCGCGGTCTTCCAGAAACATGAACACACACCGCTGTCTTCCAGAGACATGAACACGCACCGCTGTCTTCCAGAGACATGAACACACACCGCTGTCTTCCAGAGACATGAACACACACCGCTGTCTTCCAGAGACATGAACACACACCGCTGTCTTCCAGAGACATGAACACACACCGCTGTCTTCCAGAGACATGAACACACACCGCTGTCTTCCAGAGACATGAACACACACCTCTGTCTTCCAGAGACATGAACACACACCGCGGTCTTCCAGAGACATGTACACACACCGCTGTCTTCCAGAGACATGAACACACACCGCTGTCTTCCAGAGACATGAACACACACCGCTGTCTTCCAGAAACATGAACACACACCGCTGTCTTCCAGAGACATGAACACACACCGCGGTCTTCCAGAAACATGAACACGCACCGCTGTCTTCCAGAGACATGAACACACACCGCTGTCTTCCAGAGACATGAACACACACCGCTGTCTTCCAGAGACATGAACACACACCACTGTCTTCCAGAGACATGAACACACACCGCTGTCTTCCAGAGACATGAACACACACCGCGGTCTTCCAGAAACATGAACACGCACCGCTGTCTTCCAGAGACATGAACACACACCGCTGTCTTCCAGAGACATGTACACACACCGCTGTCTTCCAGAAACATGAACACACACCGCTTACCGCTGTCTTCCAGAGACATGAACACACACCGCTGTCTTCCAGAGACATGAACACACACCGCTGTCTTCCAGAGACATGAACACACACCGCTGTCTTCCAGAGACATGAACACACACCGCTGTCTTCCAGAGACATGAACACACACCACTGTCTTCCAGAGACATGAACACGCACCGCTGTCTTCCAGAGACATGAACACACACCGCGGTCTTCCAGAGACATGAACACACACCGCTGTCTTCCAGAGACATGAACACACACCGTGGTCTTCCAGAAACATGAACACACACCGCTGTCTTCCAGAGACATGAACACACACCGCTGTCTTCCAGAAACATGAACACACACCGCTGTCTTCCAGAGACATGAACACACACCGCTGTCTTCCAGAGACATGAACACACACCACTGTCTTCCAGAGACATGAACACACACCGCTGTCTTCCAGAGACATGAACACACACCGCGGTCTTCCAGAAACATGAACACGCACCGCTGTCTTCCAGAGACATGAACACACACCGCTGTCTTCCAGAGACATGAACACATACCGCTGTCTTCCAGAGACATGAACACACACCGCTGTCTTCCAGAGACATGAACACACACCGCTGTCTTCCAGAGACATGAACACACACCACTGTCTTCCAGAGACATGAACACACACCGCTGTCTTCCAGAGACATGAACACACACCGCGGTCTTCCAGAGACATGAACACACACCGCTGTCTTCCAGAGACATGAACACACACCGCTGTCTTCCAGAGACATGAACACACACCGCTGTCTTCCAGAGACATGAACACACACCGCTGTCTTCCAGAGACATGAACACACACCGCTGTCTTCCAGAGACATGAACACACACCGCGGTCTTCCAGAGACATGAACACACACCGCTGTCTTCCAGAGACATGAACACACACCGCTGTCTTCCAGAGACATGAACACACACCTCTGTCTTCCAGAGACATGAACACACACCGCGGTCTTCCAGAGACATGAACACACACCGCTGTCTTCCAGAGACATGAACACACACCGCTGTCTTCCAGAGACATGAACACACACCGCGGTCTTCCAGAGACATGAACACACACCGCTGTCTTCCAGA